>JANHFM010003190.1:193052-204116 GCA_032468115.1 Grayia smithii
AACCAAGGGTGGAAAATTAACATGGACCTTGGGGGGGGCAGTACGCACAGCCACTCAGTCTTGTCTAGGTTGAGTCTGAGCCTGTTGACTCCCATCCAGACCCTCACAGCTTCCAGGCAACGGCACATCACATTCACTGCTTCACTGAACGGACACGGGGTGGAGATATACATCTGGGTGCCATTTGCATATTGCTGATATCCCACCCCATATTGTCGGATGATCTCACCCAGCGGTTTCATGTAGATATTAAACAGGAAGGGAGAGAGGACCGAGCCCTGAGGCACCCCATAGATGAGGGGCCGAGGGGTCAACCTTTGATCTCCTACCAAATTCTCCAAAAGGTGCAGTTCTGGCAAAACTCTATAGTTCCAAGAATTTCAAGTTTTTAGAGTGGATAAGGGGAAGGCTCAAGACTGAAAGCAGACAGAATGGTTGAGTAGAAATATATGCTAGGCCTTTCAGGAAATATCAGATGGTTATAAAAAGGAGAGAGGGATACAAGATGTACTGTGTAAGATCTGCTGTTTCAGCTACAAGTGAAAGGTGAAAACATGGCAGATCTAATATTGCAAGGACTGAATAGTTATTTCTGAGCAAAAGCGTCAAAGGATTTCTAGGAAACTCTTGTGAAAGCATCTGCTCTACCTTGTGCAATCAAATACTCATGGTCTACTCTAGATGGAAGACCCCAAGGCATAGAGACTAAAACTGGTTCAGCTCAGAAAGTGAAAGTACCCTTGATGGACTAAAGAAACAGGATGAACCATAGCTATGAGGTCATCAAGGTATGATGAAGCTATTGGCTGAATCCTTTTGATCTTTGTCACAATTCTGGTCAGAAAGAAAATCAATGAATACAGATAAAATGGATGTTTGTTCTAAGAAAAAAACTGTAGCTGAGAAAAGTATCTCATCCTCTCTGCAAAGGGTTAGGCATTGCCTTACTCCAACAAACACAGAGATTGGGTTTAGATTTACCCCAATTACATGACATTGTAGCTGGTGAATGCAGTTTTCTACCACGACCAACTCTTTTGTTACAACTGAGCTGATTGGCAATAGTTTGTCACTTCTAAGGCATCATTTCCAGGCTGGATTGATGAATGTACCAATGCCAAATCTCTAGTGTTTTATTCAAAAGAGGGGCCAATTTTGTGAAATTTTGTTTATATATCAATCCACTGTCTGATATAAATCTAATATAAGCGAAATGTTTGGCCGTGGAGATATCCTTAGAAGATTGGAAATGTCTTCCAAGCTTCAAGGAGTTGGGTTCATTGATAAATCAGTTCAGATACAGAGCAGCTCCCCATCCAGACAGATGTATCAGTGGTGAGGACTTATGAAACCAGCCATCAATGCAGGGATTCTTTGACATTAGAATTCCTCAGGAAGCAGGAAGTATAGGAATCAGAACAGTAGAAAAGCAGCTCTTCTGATTAGGAACCCTTACTAGCACTGATGTCACCTAGTTTCAGTAATGAAACATCTGCAAGAAAACAACCAAGCTCAGAGAGCACTAAGGACACCATATTTCAACTTGGAGCTACAAATATTCTGTTATTGATACCCTCTACTATATTAAATCCCAAAGTAATAATTTAGAATAACAAAATAGAGTTTTAGCTGAGAAATTTGTTCCTGCTGTAGGGGACAGGGTAAATTGAAGGCACATAATAATATAATAATTGGAGTTACATTAATTAGATTTATTGGCGTTAAGAGGAGTTTATCCCTAGAATATACAGTAATGTTGAGTAATGCCAGATGAACATGCAACAACCTGCTCCCCCAACGGTCTCTGAATTTAAAATAAATATTAAATTCGGTGAGGCAGCTCTACAGTCTTACCAACTTTATAACTAAGTTATCTACTATGATGTTTATATACTTAATCCCTACTTGGTATAGTCATTGAAGGTTATATTTAACAGGTGACTTGCCATATAATTACCAGGCAAACTGGATCTCTCTACTTTACATAGATACACAACAATGGCAATTGTAATATTACATTCTCTTCTAATATTGAATTTCAAACTAGGTTGCTTTTAAACAAAATGCTTTTTCTGAGAGGGCAGTGGCTTTGTGCAACAGGAAATCTACAGAAAATCCTCTTAACTTGAAATATAAAATGCAAAATCAAATCTTCAGACGTTATATGAACTAGAACTACAATCCCATTTAAGCACTCATTAGATATAAAAAACCCACCCCATCAGTAATTTTCAAGCATTCTTTTCATTTAAGTTCTACAATGATTGCAATTCAATTTTGAAAGGTTCTTTCTAGCTCCGATTTGTAAAGGTAGCACCAATCTGCAACAACTTAATGTCACTGTGTCCCTACCCCCAGGTTTGTTCCCAAATAAACATAAATGTGCATTAAGCTGCATATACTATATACACTATATGGAACAGGACGAGCTAATGATTTAGAATTAATTGATTCTACTTTTTATGCTACAATCCTAATCTTATTAAATTAATAGCATTAATGGGTTAAAAATAAAAATGATGAAGTGATTTGGTATGAAATAAGTAAGGCAATGCTGGGAGGATTATTTTAGAAATTTGCAAGGGAATATAACAATATGTTGAAGAATGGAATTTAAATCAATGCTGTACGTGTCCAAGAAACAAATATCACAAAAGAAGTCGTAACGGCTGAAAGAATGTTGAAAAATGTAGGCAGAGTGAAGAAAAGTTAAAATATGGTTTTCTTAAGGAGCAACTGTGCAATCTGTTCCACGTGCGTGAAAACTGTATAGGTGCCTAACAGAAGAATGTCATAAGGAGAAGTATAGTGAACAAACTTTGGTATAAATTATATTTAGCTACCGTATATTTCCTCTCTCCCCTTTTATCTCACATCTTTAACCATCTTACTTTTCTTACTTATTTTCTGTACTGTGGTAAATGTTCTTACCCCAAAAGGAAATAGCTCATTGGTGTGCATCGTGTTTGGATGTGTTAAAAAAGCAGTAGCATTTTAAACATACTTGCATCATTTTTTAACCTCTCTGTTTAAAGAATTTACATTTTGTGAATCTATATTTAATACAGTTTTAAGTGAACATGCTCAGTCATAGTTGCAAGCAGATAGAAGTTGCTTTTGATACTTCAAAAGTCAGTACAGGTAGTCCTCAACTTACAAGAGTTCATGTAGTGACTTTATGTCACTGAAAAATGTGACTTATCAGTTTTTCAGTTACAATTTTTGCCACATCCCCATGATCATGTTTTCAAAATTCAGATGCTTGGCAACTGGTTCATATTTATGACGGTTACTGTTTCCCAAGGTTATGTGATCACCTGTTGCAACCTTCTGACAAGCAAAGTCAATGGGGAAGCCAGATTCACTTAACAATCATGTTATTAACTTATCAACTGCAGTGATTCAGTTAACAACTATGATAAGAAAGGAGCAAAACTCCCTTAACAAATGTCTCACTTTTGGGCTCAATTGTGATCGTAAATTGAGGACTACCTGTACTTGAATGATAACCAAGATATGGTTTCATTTATGGATGCAATGGGTGCAATGGGTGCATCCTGGTACTCATATTGAGCAACATTTTTAAAGAAGCAAAAGTTGTTAGAGAATGAGGCAAAAACCTTAAAACGTCTGCCTTACCAATAATTACTTAAGACCTGCTGATCACATTGGAATACACTACAGAGAAAATATGTGTAGAAATGTCTTCATGTAATCATTCTTCCTGTAGCAGGAAATTTATATAATTCTGTGGAAATACACCTCTGAGTTTGTTACATACATCTTTTTGTCAAACATCAAAAGGGAGAAGAGGAAATTAGCAACTTATAGGCAAATACATGATGCCTTATTAAAGATTTAGGAAACCTAGAAACAGAGATGTGTTATATCCTTGAGAGAGAATTACTAATCTATAGCCCAGAGATATTTGAGTGTTAATTATTCATACTAAAATGGTAATTTTTTCTTAGCAGGTTTTACTTTGATCACTTCAACTTTTTCAGTGAACTGTCAGCAAAAACTTCCTACCAAATAATAGGTATGCTAAAGAAAAGACTCCAAACTGCCCTTGTCATAAAAGTAGTTACGGTTTTTGTTGCAGGTTGTAACAAAGAGGTAAGGCCTATAGCAAAGACCCATGCGTACTGAAAGCTTCCTGTTTCAAACACAAACATACGGTATATTTTTTATCCTAAAGTGTTGAGCTTAGTGATATTAGAAACTAAAGCAAAGAATTTAATTGATTCTATTATAACTTTTGTTCATGTTGCTTATTTTCAAATTCTCATTAAACAGTGGGAATATCCACAAATACACCAAATAAATAAAACGAAGAAAGGTTCAAGAATGTCACATTTCAGCAAATAGACTGCCTCAGTTCCCAAATGGTTCCAAGGTTCTGATGTAACCTAGGCTCAATGCCAAACACCTTCCCTTTATTCTTGTATTTTGCCAACTCTCATAGTCTGTAATCTGCATGACAAGCAATAATGACCCTAGTCACAAGGCCAGGAGTGTTTGCTTGCAGGAACAAGCCCAGGTGTAGCTTTTGTTTGCCCGCCAGCCCAACTGTAACATGTACAAACACATATGTACTACCCTTGGTACTAACTAAGTCCTGTAAAAATAAAGAACACTTTCAGACTTAAAATGACTCAGATTCATACGGAAAGTATAATAGCAGTAAAAGTTGTGAGTCTTCAAAAATCACATTAAATAACAGTAGGGCAACGTTTACAATACAAAAATGCACCATGGAATGCAAAAGCAGAACCTTTAATGGGTGAAGCAAAGGAAGGAAGTTGCTATAGGATGCCAGCTTTTATTAATGGTGGTGGTGGTAGTATTGCTATATTTTTATGATTTTGTATAATTCTGTAAACCATCTGGTATGTTTGGAAGTCAGTGATACAGAAACGACACAAATAAATGAACAGATCTAAACGATGAAGTTGGAAAGGACAGAATACTATACAGGACTGTTGTATAGTTATGTGAAAATGTTCCACATCTGCCTGGATGACATTCAAAAGCTAATATACTTTTACTTCAAGGGAATATACATGAGAAAACCTGGACAAGACATTATGGTTTTACTCTCACATTAAGTTGACTCCAATCCTATGCAATCATCTGATAATGAAAGCCTATTGAGTAGAAAAATCTTTCCAGTTGATGTAGAGGTTTATACTGTAGGTGAGATTAATAGACAGAATTGTTTAGTATTCCAAGATTCAAAGCCAGACAGGATACTTTTTACACTTTAAAAGTACTGTATAGAATAAAATATTTTGGCAGATACCTATCTAGATTCTCAAAGCTAGAGCGACCAGATGTACCTGTGGCTACAGAAAACCAATATCTGAAAGAGATCACAAAGCCTAAATAAAAACTTAATTAAATACTAAGCCACAAAGTCTAACTAAAACCTAATGTATTTAGTCTTCAAAAGAAAAACCAAGAAAGTCCAGTGCCTCCTGAAAAAGCAACTTTAGGACAACCATGACCTGGATGACTGAGAATCTCTAAAGACTTCTAACATATTTAGGTTAATATAATTATATTACATACTTAGAATACCATGGATGTATCATCAAGAAATCAACGAGTTCTCATTTGACAGAGTGAGGCAACAACAGAGACAGAGAAAATAACCTTAAGCCGGGGAATGAGACAGAATTGCCCTTTATCCCCAGTTTTATTTGCATTATTGATGGAGGTTTTGGCAAATGCAATTAGGGAAGATTCATTGATTGAAAAAATTAGTGTATAGAAAAAAACTAAAATAAATTTATTTGCAAATGATACATTATTAAGGTTTCAAAATCCCGTAATTATTATAGAGAGGATATATTTACACCTGAATAAATTTGGGAAATATAGTGGATTACAAATAATCTGGGAAAAATCAGAAAGATATTATATCATTTAGGACCGGGGTACTTGCAGGACCATCTTCTGCCAGCAGCAATCTCCCATCATCCAGTTCGTGCCCACAGAGAGGGCCTCCTTAGGGTGCAGTCGGCCACTCAATGTCAGCTGGCGGCCCCCAGGGGGAGAGCGTTCTCTGTGGTCTCTCCGTCCCTCTGGAATGGGTTACCCACTGAGCTCCGGACTGCCCCTCCCCTCCGCTCCTTTCGCCGTAACCTAAAGACTCTATTTTTTTCTACATCATGGCTGAGTTGATGTGGGTGTTTATTAATTTTTATGCTGATTTCAATTGTGTTTTTATTGCTTTTTTTTTAAATTATTGTATGTTTTTTATTTATGTAAGCCGCCCTGAGTCCCTTGGGAGAAGGGTGGCATATAAATGCTATTAAATAAATAAATATAACCATAGTAAAGAAGAAGTGGATCTATTGAAAGGAAAATATAAATTAAAAATAGTACTTTACTATTAGTAAACTACTAATAGTAGTTTACTATTAGTATTAAATATTTAGGCATTGACATCTCAAAAAATAAAGAAAATAAATTATGAAAAGTTAAAGATATATAAAAGATAAAATAGATAAATATGAGAAAGTAAAATTATCATGGTTTGGAAGAATTACAATAATCAAAATGAAAAATTACCAAAAATTAATTTTTTGTTTTGGATGATCCCAACTAAATTTTCGGATCAAGAATTAAAGCAAATACAAATGTTGCTGGAGGTGTATTCTAATGGAGGTAAGAGAGCAAGAAGTAAAGCATTATGGTATGAACCATTAAAAAAGAGTGGGCTGGGTCTTCCAAATGTTAGAAATTACTGGGTAGCTAATCAATTAAAGGTGGTCCCAGATATTATATCAGTAACTAGAGATTTAATATGGAGGGATATAGAGTTGAAAGAATTAAGGGAAAAAGGTGATCCTATAGAAACATATTGGTTTAAAAAGCATATTAAAAAAATTGCTAGGAGAATTCAAAATCCCCTTTTTAAAAAAATTGATAGGATTATGGAATAAATGGAGATACTGGTTAATGCCAGGAATTTCTCCTCCGTGGTGGAAATGGAGCAATTCCCTAAGATTGAACTGAAAGAATGGATTAGAAACTAAAAAAAATTAGATATATAAATGGGAAGACTGGAAGAACAAGAATATAACACAACTAAAGAATGCTTTATCAGATATTAAATTAAATTGGTTGAATTTAATACAATTAGAGAAATGGATAAAAGTGGAAGAAAAATTTGAGTAGAAAGATAGACAGTTTAACAAAATTTGAAATGATTAAAAAGAATGTGAGGTGAATGAAGAATATATAGGTAAATGAAAAATTGGGAAAATATATAGAATATTAACTGAATTATAAGAGCAGGCAAAAGGATTAAGATTAATTTGGGAATCAGATTTAGGAGAAATAAATGATAATGATTGGAAAAATATTTGGAATAGAAGAGTATATAAGAATATGTCAGTTAGAGTTAAGGAAAATGGATATAAAGTGATATGGAGGTGGAACCTAACACCACTTAAATTAAATCAAATAGATGGTAAATACACAAATATTTGTTGGAGGTGCAAGAAAGAGGTTAGAACATATAAACATATGTGGTGGGATTGTGATAGTGCACAAAAAATATGTGACATGTTGTTTAGAGAAATTAGAGCATTTTTGAATGTAAATTTAGATATGTCACTGAGGATTGCATTACTCTTGCTGGTGGAAAAACAGGATATAAATGAAACAAAAAAGGAATTGATTGTAAATTTGATAATGGCAGCTAGATTAGTGATGATTAAATATTGGGGACGAAATTGGGATATTCAAAGAAATGAGTGGTATAATGAAATTTGGAGTATGGCAGCAAATGATAAATTAAAAAAAGAAATTAAATTTTAAAAAGGGGTGATTAAAGCAAACAATTATAATAAAATATGGGGGGATTTTATAAAAACAGTGTTGGTGGAAGGCAAAGAGAATAAATCTACTCAAGAATATATGTTGTTTTGGTGGGATAATAGCACAATTGTATATCTTTTAGTCATTATAGAAGAAGAAATATAAGGGGAAAAATGGTCTCCAGGAGGTGTGTGCACTGTAATATTTGTATTTTTTCCCTTTTTTTATTTAGATTGATATGTACTATGTTTGTATTATTTGTATTTAAAATAAAAAATACCGGTATTATATAAAGAAAATTCCCATAAGGAAAATGTAATTGCTTTATTCTCACCAGAATATAGACATTTATAAGAACTTAGCTGTGTAATGGTAGCAGAGAATTGGAATCAACAGTGGAAAAAATAATTAATTCTATTTTCAATGGTCAATTTTAATTGAAGCCTACCTAATAATAAGACAGAGAACATATAATTTAATCTGCCAAAATATTTTTTAAAAAATCTGTTGAAAACTGTTTTCATATTCAAGTGCTTTCTGATAGCTTCAGAGTTTAAAATGGAACTTAAATGGAAAATGATTTTGTGTATGTTTCATAAAACTTTCCATGAGATTTGATATTTGATTTGTATGATGCCTTTATTTCACTTCTTGAATACGCTTCCATGACAATCAATGGCAAATACAGTCTCTATCTTTGTGGAAATGTTATGAGCTATAACAAGTTTTTAAGCAACAGTCTAAGCATGATATTCAGCTGAATGACTCCTTGCGCAACTCTATTCACAAATGGCCAAGGAGACATAATTACTAAGGAAGCAGATAACCATGTAGGAATTTATCCCTACACATGAATTAAAATTATGGAAAGGGATAAGCTTTGTGATTTCACAGACACTCCTGCTGTATCTAGCTAAATGAAAATGTTTATAGACTTTCCCCTCTACTTTCAAGAATTTCAGTCTTCATATATCCATATGAGTATTTACATATGTCTTTTGATGACAGAAACTGAACCCTTAAATGTAGAAATCAAAAGGTGATTATTTAGTGTTATTTTGGCTTCCTGACAATCTTTAAATGGAGTTTGTACATTTTTTTTAACTTTAGAAGATCAAGAAACAACCACTACAATATAACTGAAAATCATTTGGTATTATTTGAAACCATTTTCATTAAATCATTTTTATTTTGGGGGATGGTTTTGTTACTCTGTATGTAAAATTTAACATAAGGCAAAAGTGAATTACATTCATTTAATAGTGTTTCATTAATTTTTTCAACATACAACTTAATGTAAGCTACAAAAGTTGTGAAATAGTAATATAATATTTATAATATTAAAAGAAAAATATACTGCCATTAAGTTTTGATTTTTAAAAAGTTCTGTTATACCTCTTTCCATAACTTAGATACACCAAAGTTTGATGTATCACTTAGTAATTGTAACACCTTTTTGGAATATGTTATAAAAATATTAATTAAACAAATGTTTTCATCAACAACATGAAGAATATTTCAGTTTTCATAATTGAGACAAAGAAATAAAATGTCTTGACACAGTTTTAGGTATTATTTAGTACATAAAAGGATAATATATTTGTGTGCACTATTCTGTACAAAAATATAGTCTGGATATTACTATTTTTAAAATTAAATTTCAGTTTTCAATCATTTCATTGCATGTTAATAATATACAGTACAGTTTATATGCTAATCCAGGTGTGCTTCTGTGCATATTACTTCAATTTCAAACACCTAAATCTATTTAATTACATCTTTATAATTAAGATATTGACCTTACAAAAATTAAAGGTAGTTATGCAAGAAATCCAATAAAAGTGCATTTATCAGCATTTGATAGATATTTAAAAGCTTAAAAAATACATAACTATCTAGCCTTAGCTGAAGTTTGGCTAAATGTGTGTATGTGTGTGTATATATTTAGTTTTTAAATTGTTGAAATAATGATCTTTAAAAGGTGTAAATCAGCAGGAAAATGTGAACTTAAGGTAATAACAAAATGATCTAAAAATTAAAAATCAAGAATTAGGATCTTACAATGCTTCTTATAGCAAACGTAATGGGTTTTGTCATATCTAGGTGATAAACCGCTTCTATAAATTCTAATAATATATGAATTTGTAAGACTTTACAAATCCTAAAGAATTTTAGCATTGTCTTTTAAAATTGGCTGTGATGCTAAAGCTACAGGGACATGTACTTTAGGCGTCTCATCTCTGATTTAACAGAAGTACTAAATACTATTGTATGAAATAATTTACAAATTAAAGCTATATTTTATTTAATAGACTGATTCATCTAAATCAAAGTATGTGAGCCTGATTTAATGGTACACCATTAATTTTCATTGAACTGAAAAATCTTTTAGGTACTCCCATTCAGTACCTTCTCTACCTACAATTTCCACTGAACGTACCATTTATCATACAAACATATGGAACATAATGTTATTTAGTACATTATGAAAAGAACACTTTATGAAACACCTTGGTGAAAATGATTGTGATAGACAATGTTTTCTGGAAGTGTTAGTATGGCTGGTTATCTGTATGAGATATTGTAGAGACAATACTTCATTGGTATTATTAGTGAAGTGAAATAGTATACATTTACAGACATATGGAGGGAATTTGATAAAATCTTTAAAGTAGCCAAGCTAAGCATTTGGAAGATACCGCTGATTTAAAGCTTTAGATTGTTTGTCAACCTTAGCAACGTTGTGGACTTAGCAATGTGTGGACTTCAATTCCAGTGAATACTGGAGAATTCATTAGGGGAAGGGATACATGTTCTCCACGCATGCCCTGTTTATTACCCTAAAATCCTCACACAGCCTCATCAATCTGTCTTTCTTTTCCTTTAACAACTCTGCTATGTGGGATTTAGCCAGCTGAATAAAGCCCCAGGCTAGATTTTTGTCAATGTAGTTCCTCAGCTCCTCCATCTCCTTTGGGTTCATAGATTACATTTTCGGTTTAGGGAGCTTTGCTCCTGGCAGGATCTTGATAGCACAGTCACTAGGCCAGTGTGGCAGGGGAGTAGGAAGTTGCACTCTTCGCTGAACACCTCCACAAGGTCTCTGTAATCTTTAGGAATGAGTGAAATTCCTGGTGGCTGCTCTGAGGCAGCCTTTAAATGCTGAGCTCCCCCCACTCTCTGCTGCTCAGCTTCTCCTCCAAGGCCTCTCGGGGGTGGGTGGGGGGGTGGGGA
>JANHFM010003190.1:204216-224809 GCA_032468115.1 Grayia smithii
CTGGGGAATTCTGGGAGTTGAAGTCCACACATCTACCAGCGGCCAAAGTTGAGAAACACTGTTGTAACAGCTTCGATTATTCGCTTTCTCTGAGCCCCACCCCATTCATTTGCATCGACGCACCCTTCTCATTCGGTTAGATTAGTACCAAGGAGTCACTTCCACTGTAGGACGCGGAGCCTGGGAATAGGTGGAACATTCAGCCGGAGTCGGCCAATCCGCGATAGAAGAGCCTGACAGCTGCTCTGCTTGGTCCGCTTATCTGCAACAGAGCCTGCAGGGCGACCCAGCAGTGACGCAGTTTGGGAATCGGGCTCAAAGAAACACTGCAGCCAATAGGAAAGTTGTGCGCATGCGTACCGCAACATCGTGGCTGTTTGATATTGTTGGGGAAGGCTCAGTTTTTGATTCCGGAACGCGAGATAATTTTCTGCGAAGTTTCTGCTGCTGCAATAAACGTGTTGGTCCTTATGTTCCAGAAGGTTCCGTCTTTTTCTCGTATTAAATCTTGCTTTGGTGCATATGCAGAGGGTCTCTTTTTCCTTTTGCTGCTGATTAGCTGTCGCAGCCATGAATAACCGTGAGCATCGTGTTGTTAGTGCCGCTCTGGTCATTTGCACACATCGGCTTTGCTTCCAAGCACCGATGGGAGCTGTGTTTTCAATAACATCTACCTGCCAGCCCGCCCTTAATTCTTCCTCGGACCTGACAGCAAAAGCCGCCCCTGTAACTTTTAGGTTTAGCTTTTCTGCATCTGATCCTTTTCAGTTTGTTTACCATCGAGCATCGCCGGGTTAAAAAGAACGACAGAATTAATCCAATGATTTAATGTGGAGTAAACACAGCTTTTCTCGATTTATCAACTCATTTATTAAAAGTTTTGATCTACAAACGGCTTTGTTAAAGAAGGCAAGGAGCTGTTACTGATAAGTCTGCTTCCAACTGTATTATTAATGGACCCCAGAGAAAGGTCGGGTGTGCAGCCCTCTGTGGATGGAAGATAGGGAGAAAACAGTCCAATCTATAGGTTTAAATCACGTGCTCTTAAAGATTCAAATTGGATAGGCTTTAAGAGATGGGAGTTGGGATTATTCTTGAAAAAGTAGTGGCAGCAGTGAAATTATATAAATACAGTAAGGGATATCTTTTTAGTCAATATGGGGCTAAAAGATTTGAGACTAGCTGGGGTTTTTGAGCCCTTTTTGACGAACTTTTGTGCTATTATTTTTTATTGTACTAATATTTACTATTTTTCAGGTTAAAGCATCCACTTAATTTTATGCAGTACTCTTTCAATGGCACATATCAGTATCAACCAATATTTGCAGCAGGTAATTGATAAGTCTAATTTTAAAAAAAGATCATCTGCTATTAGTCATTTATTTTGGTATACCTTGAAAAATTCTTCCAATCTAACTTCCAAATCCAATAATGCTCTGTTGAATGTACATGGAAATAGTAGAAGCATTTTGCCTTCAATAATTGCATGAGATTAATTTAAAAATCACTTTAAATTAGTCATATCTTTTTCTTATTTCATTGCTATTTTTGCTATTTTTAGTTACAAAGAAATGAGACTTATACCAAGGGCCAGCTCTATTCCTTCCTGATTCTGGGAGGTTTCTCTATAAGTATAAAAATTGTATGGATGGCATGTGATTTCCAGATGTTCATGGACTCCAGTCCAATTATCACTGGTGAGAACTGTATTCAGCAATATCTGGAAGATCACATGCTACTCCCTATTTCTGGGCAGTATGATGGTCATAATCAAAACTAGCAAGAGTTAACACAATTTTTCTACATTTACTAGTATGTAAATACTAAATTTACATAGTTTTCTTTCACAGGTACTAGAATCTATTGATGGCAGAGATGGATTGTTTTGTGCAGAATTAGTGTCATTTAAACATCCTCATGTTGCAAATCCTAGACTGCAGGTAACACATTTGGATGGCAATCCTGTAAATGTATTGAAGTTCTGCTGAAGTCAATAAAGGAACATGACCTATTTATTCCTGAATAGAAATGTATAGAATTGTCAGACAGCCGTAATTAGAGCCATGGAAAATATTTTAAAGTACACTTTGAACTGTTGATTTATTGTGGATTCCATGCCTAAAAGGTATTGCAATGTTTACTTATGTTTTTTAATGACGAGGTATCTCCTTGTACTGCTCAATGTAAAAGGTGTATTCAACAGTCTTCCTACAGAACTGGTTTGCCATCTTTTGAAGAAAAGGTTGGACATCCACCTCTGAAAGAAGATTAAATTCATTTTTGTATACATTTCAAAGGATTGGAATAAATAATCTTTGTGATTCATTCTAACTCCAGAAATCAGTATATTGTACAGTCTTTTTAATAGCCAGCTTTTAGATTAAATGCTGCCCCATGCAAGGATTTGGTTTCGCATGATCATTGTGTGTTAAACTTTTGAAACCTAATTGACTTCTGAGCTCTTTTCCTTTTTTGAGTTGCAAGTATAATTTATCCTTGTTATAAAATGTGAACTTAGTAACTCTTGAATTTAATTCCAGTGATTCCTCCCTCCCATACTGTATATCATTGACTGAAAGAACAGTGACTGTAAATATCTTCAAAACTTCTTAAAAATTGAATTTGGCCAGGTGATATACTTATAAAGTTATTTTTATTATTTGTTTCACCTGCTATGAGAAAAAAGCCAAAGGCAGCTAAGTTGTACTTCTAAAGCTTCATAGTTTTTGTCAAACTATTTTATGGCAACAAGGCCTCATTTTTCTCTCTGGTCTATTTTATAACTAGCTTTCATCTCCAGAAGAAAAATGTCAACAAGTGCTGGAACCACCTTATGATGAGATGTTTGCTGCTCATTTACGGTAAAACTGGATGAGATAAGATGCCCCATTCAAGTATTCCAAGTAGTCACAAATGGAACCTTGCACTAAAAAAATCATCTTAGCAATTAAGTGTAGAAGTGGCCGAAATGGTGTAAAAGAATATTTTTTTAAAAAAACCCAGTTATTCCATAAAAATAAATATTTGCATAGAATTGTACCTGAAAAATTCTAAAGTAGGAAAATAAAACAAGTATATCATAAGTAAGCATTCTATTCAAGTACCCTTTTTAGCAAATGAAATTAGCTACTATCAATTTGTTGCCATTTAAGAAGTCTGATATTTAAATTGCAGGATAAATATACTAAGAAGTAAGAAGTACAATTGGATTTACTAATGAAAAACGCAATTAGGATTTATTAAATTGAAATAAAGAGAATATAAGCCAGCTTAGTTTTGGTTATTATTTAAATTTCATGTTTCATTTTTTTAAACAGATGTACTTATGCAGTTGCCAACCATGACTTTGTAGAAGCATACAAATGCCAAACAGTTGTAGTACAATATCCTTTACCATTCACTCTTTTGAAAATCTGCAGTGGAATTTGGAGTTAAGCTTTCAGTACAAACTACAGAATTACCAATGTCGGGTGTGGCCTGTGGGATACTTAGATCTGGCCTGTGAGGCAGCCCTGGAAACAGTGAAGGACTGGTCCGCGGTGGCTCTGCCAGTGAGATTGGGCTCCCAATCTCAGTTTTCAGCTGGGACAGCTCCTGCAATCCTCTGCCAGTGAAAACAGAGCTCGGGAGATGACCCTCCCGAACTCTGTTTTCGCTGGCAGAGGGTTGCAGGAGGCCATCCCAGCCGAAAATGGAGATTGAGAGCCCGTTTCCACTGGCAAAGCACTTGGGCCATCACAGGCGCCCCTAGCATGAGGGATATCAAGCTGGCCACGCCTATCCTGGCCATGCCCATCCCGGCCCCCCAAGGACAAACACAACCATGATGCGGCCCTCAATGAAATTGAGTTTGACATCCCTGATCTATACTATAAAGAAGGTCATTCTCTAATTGGATGTAAATACTTTAAAATCCTGGCTTTGTTAGATTGCTGGGCAATCGGGGGGGGGGGGGGACTGATTTTACAAAGCACACCCAATGTAAAGAATCTTCATGCCTGGCTTTTATAATCAATGGGTTTGCCTTTTCTAGATGATGATGTAAACATTTAGTAATTAGCAGCATGGTGTAATAGTTGTGGCCTCTTCTGATCAGAGTGTGAGTGGCTTCTGTCATCCATGTCCTGTGAACGTCCATATTAAACTACGAACATTATTCTTTTTATATCTGTGTTAAGCTGTGGGTTCACACTTAGAGCTGGGTCACTAAATTCCATTAATTTTTAAATGAATCACATTTCATCAAATTTCCTTATATTCTCTACATCTTTCCTGAGAGCTTTTCAAGCACACAAAGAAGAAAACTGGTAAGTACCTGATTAACCTAAATTTACATCTCAAAATATAAATGAACTGGCCTGATGAGAAATATTCCATTTTATGTAGGTAGAGGAAGACAGTATCTCAAATATTCCTCAATTTTGAAGATAAACAGAAGCAAAGTCATCTCTTGGTGGACCAAAAATAGCAGTTTGTCATACATAGAGAATAGCATGGAGAGCGAAGAAAGATAGAAAGACAACTAAATCAACATTTGATTTTCTTTGCATTAAGCTAGCCTTTTCCTATAATTTTCAGCCATTTGACTATCCTCAATAAATACTAAAAATACCCCTTGGATTTGAAACAGCCATGAAATCTCTCAAGGCCTCATTTGTCTTGGGTAAATGTGGGCTTGGATATTGGTGTGTTTTTTCCATGTGACTGAATATTTGGAGAAATTAAAGGAACTCATTAGAAACTGTAAAATGTCATTGTCTATGAAATATAAAAGATGTTTTGTTGCTATGTTTAAAAGTATGCAGCAGATTATTTTTCACTGTTTGCAAGATTTTTCACTGTTTGCAAGATTAACCCTGTGTTGAATTTCCATTTGCCAGGGCTTTGCCTATTATGTATGCAGTGGCACTTGATCTTCGAATTTTTGCCAACAGTGTAAGTATTGCTGCTTGGGCCAAAATTAATAGATGCTGAAGGAATGGAAGATATTGGGATGGACTGGGTAACAAATGGAGATGCTCTGGGCTTTGCTTGAAACATGTTAAGGAATACAGAAAGGTATTTGCTCACTTGTGTATATACTCTATCTAAATTCCGAGTGTGTATGTATTCTGTCCCAATTTAGTGATTGGAAGACTTAAATGTGATTGTATCTCACTGTTGTGTCATGATAGGCTGATCAACAGCTAGCAAAGAAAGGCAAAGGCAAAGTTGGTGACATGTTGGAAAAAGCAGCTGAACTTCTTATGAGCTGTTTCCGTGTATGTGCAAGTGACACGTGAGTATATTCTTAATCCTAGATTAAATTGTTGGAAATGTAGATTACAGTTTTTATACTTTGTAAACTGGTCTGAAGGCTTGTTATATGTCAGTTTTCCTTGACTTGGGAGACAATTGTGAAATTCCCCATAAGTTGAATTTGGAATTCTTTGAAAGCTTTATTATGGCAAATTATTAACCATATTTTCCTAAAGCAGAGGTTATTTTTCTTAAGACAAAGTTTCCTCAGTCTTAAGATTTGAATTCATAGGTTTGAAAATTAATGTAAATATTAGTTCATTGATAAATGTCACAATTGAAACTGGCCTTCATAATATTTATATTTATTTATTATGATTTTATTTATTAAATTTTTATGCGCCTCATGTCCCCTATAAAGCGACTCATATATGCTACTTTAGATCTGATGAGCTCAGTAGAATGTTTCTGAATATGTGTAAAGAGGATTATGATGTTAGTACAGACCTTGGTTATGATTTTGGTATGCAAAAACACTTGTTTAGGAATGTGGCTCGAAGCCTAATACGCGTGTTTAAGGATAAAAATTGATTTTGATCATTTTTGTAATATTTGTTACAGTCGAGCCAGCATTGAGGATTCAAAAAAGTGGGGCATGTTGTTTCTGGTGAATCAACTATTTAAAATATATTTTAAGGTATGACAGGATCTTGAAAACTTTATGATGAATTCTTTCTTTTTAACTCAAGACTGTTGTCACACATGTAACTTCCCCTCTGCTAACAATGTTGCTCTTTCCAGATCAATAAACTTCACCTATGTAAACCATTGATAAGAGCAATTGATAGCTCAAACCTTAAAGATGAATATAGCATGGCACAAAGAGTTACATACAGGTACTATGTTGGAAGGAAGGCCATGTTTGATAGTGATTTTAAACAAGGTATTTATCATATTAATTTAATTGATGGGTTTTTTTTGCTGTGAACTTTTGCATATTAATACATTTTAAAAGTTGGTTTGATATGTCTGATCCCAGTATCATAAGAATACTGCAGATTACAGATATATGTGTGGATAAACTCACCTTAATTCATTGTCAGTAGAAATGATTGAAATTAAATTGCAAATTTCATTAAACTGTGTGGAGAGAACATCATTTCTATTATTTAGAAGGTCCAATGTTGTAGATTTTCCTGGTTTTTCTACTTCCTTTCCCATTTTGATATTCCTTTCACCCATTTGTATCTACCGTGTTTTCCCGAAAATAAGACTGTCTTATATTTTTTTGAACCCTGAAATAAGCACTTGGCCTTATTGCCATGTACTCAAAAGTCCAATTGGGCTTATTATCAGGGAATGTCTTATTTTGGGGGAAACAGGGTATCTAGTAATTTCTATGCTGATGTTTTCACTAGTCATATATGTTGAATTAAACTAGCTTTTGTTGATGCTACTGATGCTACTACATTGACCACAATTAACTGCTAACTGAGAGATGAATATAGAAGCTTATAGAAGAATATCTATAGAAGGAAAGAGGAGCATGTGAGGTTCTTTCTGTGATTATACTGTAAGGTTCTTTCTGTGATTATACTGCAGTCTTAACATCAAATTCAGAAGCATAAAATTGTTTTATATTCTTATGTTTTGAGGTGTGCCTTCTGATTTTAAAATTGATGTCATTTTGTTTCTTATTTCCAGAATTAAAACTAGTGTGTGTGAAAAGTGAAATAGTCTGTTTCAGGTTAAACCAAACTTGTAAATTAGGTGATTAAAAACTAAGCATTCCTTTCTACTTTGAACACTGTCTTGTTTTCAAAATGTTTAAGTTTCTGACAATTGTGAGGTTGACTTCTGTTGCTCTTCTGAAAGCTGATGTAGTAAAATTCAGGAGTATGTATGATTAGGGAGAACCGTTCTATTAAACTTGAGTATTTGTACAAACCACTATTGAGAATAATCATTATGGTCTTTTTCTTTAATGCATGCCAGCTGGGGAATTCTGGGAATTGAAGTCCTCCCTCTTAAAATGGCCAAGACTGAGATACATTGCTCTTAATGTACATAATGTATACTGAAATCACAGCTGATTTTATTTTTCCGTTGATAATGGCATAAAAACATACATGTTTGAAGAGCTAGATTTTACACTGTAATAGGATATATGCAATCTTCCAGAGGACTGACTGTGGAGCCACATTTGGAAAGATTGCTGAAAAATTGATTGTGGATAAATTCCCCTTAATTCATCGTTAGTACAAATTATTGAAGTAGATACATTACTAATTTCATTAAACTATCTGTGGTGGGAACATTATTTCCTGTTATTGTTTAGAAGGTCCAACATGATGTTGGATTCTCCTGATTTTTCTATTTTTTTTTTAAACCCAGTACTTGCTCTTGGTCTATGCTGGTGAGTTATGGTATGCCTCCTCTTTATCTTCTTGCAGCTGAAGAGTATCTGTCTTTTGCCTTTGAGCACTGTCACCGGTCTAGTCAGAAAAACAAAAGGATGATATTGATTTATTTGCTGCCAGTGAAAATGTTACTGGTGAGTGGCATTTGAATTTATCAGTCTTCCTCCAGGAGACATTCCGAACTTTGATGAATAGTATAAGAATTTGGAATTATGAGAATGTGTCCTGGATATTCTCAAATTAGCTGTTGGCCTTCCCCTTTCATCCATTCTCTCTTCTATTCAAAGTTTGTTTTTTTTTCTGGGCAGGTGAACAAATTTCTGCAAAGCTTGGCCTGGCAACTGTCCATTTTTTTAAAGAAAAACTAGAGCTCTGTTTGGAGTTCATTCAATGTAATGGAAGAAGCTGGCACTTTGCTTTGTAGCATGCTGGAGTTCCTATTTTTATTCTTGCCAACCCAGAGAACTGTTCAAAAGAAATTATATAAAGAGCTCAGGACTGTTTCTGTTGTATATTTGTTTGGCAACAGCATGACTAAAAATTACACAGAACGGGACAAATTTGGAAGTCGGAAGAAAGATAGTGTTTAGAAATGATCCAGAGCTGCCTTGGAACTGTAGGAAAAATAACAACCAAGTGGGAAGGCTTGTAGGACATGGCTCTGAATGCTACTGACTCCACTCCTCTAGGCCGCCTCCTTCATCATTATGTGATCCAGAGTTGAGTATATGCAGCTCACATATATACAAACACAAATGCAGTTTAAGCATAGAGCAGAAATACAGTTGCAACTTGTTAATTCATTACCCAGACAAAAGTACAAATGCTTCCTAAGGCTACTTCTGGTAAAGGGGTGGAAAAGAATTCCAGAAGTCACACATTCTTTCTTACCTTGTTTAAATGAAAATGAATGTTAATGTAAAAATGATGATATTAAGAACCTTGGTGGCGCAATGCACTGCTAAGTGGAGATACTTAGTTCCAACTGCCTGCAATTAGTGCCAGTTCCAATCTCATCAGGCTCAAGGTTTATTCAGCCTTCCATCCTTTCGAGGTAGGTAAACTGAGGACCCAGATTGTTGGAGGCAATAAACTGACTTTGTAAAAATGCCGCTTGGGGGAGGGGAAGCCCTAATAAGCAGGCATATATAAGGAATGAAGGCTATGGCTAAGCACATTGGTTTGTGCTTAATAAAGTGTAAGCCACCCTGAGTCTTCAGAGAAGGGCGGGATATAAATTGGATTAAAATAAATAAAATAAAATAATAAATAAATATATGTTTTGATGGATATCAAGTCAGGTATCAGCAGATTAGACTCTCTGGTCATAAAAGTATGTTCTGGTATTTAGTAAAGAATGAGCCCTTTCTTGGCCAGAGATTTATGGAGTTGCCCATCATAAGTATAGTTTATGAAAGAAGGCATGTATGATTTGGGACCCACTAGGCATATAAAATTGTTAGCTATACACTTGTTACATAGCTTTTTGTGTTTTGTAGCTCCAAATAGTCAAGGAAAACTTGCAACTGGATTGAGGACATAGTATGCCATCAGATGTGGTTTGAGAATGACAACCTGGATTCCAGAGAGCAAGAATCATGAATGAATTTCCTGAACTGCTTAGTTAGAACTTCTGTTGCAAGCACTTAAGAATAAAGTGATGACTTCTCCATGAGGCAGGAACTGTAGTTCAGGAAGAGGAGAAAGAGCAGTTCTTTGGTACCTTTTGCTAAATGCAAAACTCCAGGTCCAATGGAAAGTGACAGCTGTCAGTAGATTCTTTCTGTTAGATTCAGAATTGGTCTTTCAAATTGGTCTTTCTGTTAAAAATGGCATTATGACTAGGAATAATATGTAATGTAAATGTGCTGTAGGGCACTTTAGAGATATGACTTCGGTCTAACTTGACCCAGTTTGGGATCCCATTAGGATCCTGCCTACATATGCTGGATATTATTTGGGTAGTAGGTAGCCAAAAATAATCTCTTTTGTGCTAGGAGATTAGCTATGGTGATAATTGGTAGAACAACTCATGACTGTTTATAGTTTTAGGAAAAAAACTGATTATTGGTGTTTATAATTTTTGGCATTGAATTTAAAATTATGCTTGGATTTTCAGGGCCATATGCCAATGATTCAGCTTTTAAAAAAGTATGACCTCATGCAGTTCGCAGAAGTTACAAAAGCTGTGAGGTAAGTTTCATTTATGGAACTGCATATACTTATACCTGTAATCCTATTAGTGTAGTAAGACTGCAAACTATTTGCCTTACCATGTAGATAACACAAACTGTTGAATGTTGCTTTACTATTATGTTAAAAAAATGCTCTTCTTAGTTCCTAATAATTTCATTATTAGTGTAATGAAATAATGACAGTTGTAATGCAGATTAAACCAACATTCTCCTCAGTAAATAAATGGAACATCCCAACCATAACCACATTTGAGCTGTAATTCTGCTTGCTTTGTACTAATGCCCTGCCATTGCAGTCTCACTCTTTGCAAAATAGATCCCAGAATCCAAAAAGTTACCAATCCATTTGCTCAATATTGGTATCTCTAAATATCAGTTTAGTGTGATATGTACAAGCAGAAACATCCCAGGCAGTCATGGTTTGTGGACTTTCTCGTTTCTCCTCCATGAAACCAGGAGGAAGAACAAAGTAAAATTATGTTTTATTTTGACTAGATCTCTTCTTTCATATAAACTGGAATGTTAATTTACTGATTTGGTCTGGTTTTGTAAACTGGTTGTTAATTTATTTCTGAAGAATATCATGTTTGTTGCTGGTTCTAAGTTAACATGCTCTTTCCAGGCAATTGAATGTTGTATCTGTTGTATCTCTCCTTGTAGCAGGACGGTTGCTTGAATGGGAAGTTATTAATAGTGTAGTGTGAAGTAATGATGCTTCTTTATTTTTATCTTTATTTTTTAAAAAAAATTTAGTGAAGGGAACCTTCTTTTATTAAATGATGCTCTGGCAAAACATGAGACATTTTTCATTCGCTGTGGTATCTTCCTTATTCTTGAGAAGCTGAAAATCATCACCTACAGAAATCTCTTCAAGAAAGTGTAAGAGTTTCATTTATATTGCTTGACACGGCTAAGGTGTCATTAACTGTGTACAATATGATGCTATAATAGGGAAAAAGTCAGATCAATGAGAATTACAGATAGTCCTCGACTTATGACCACAGTTGAGCCCAAAATTTCTGTTGTTAAGTGAGATATTTATTAAGTGAGTTTTGC
This sequence comes from Grayia smithii, assembly GCA_032468115.1. Taxonomy (NCBI): domain Eukaryota; kingdom Metazoa; phylum Chordata; class Lepidosauria; order Squamata; family Grayiidae; genus Grayia; species Grayia smithii. The sequence goes on from JANHFM010003190.1 coordinate 215,126, forward strand.
CCCACTTTCTGGCCACAGATGTTAAGTGAATCACTGCAGGTGTTAAATTAATAACACAGTTGTTAAGTGAACCTGGCTTTCCCATTGACTTTGCTTGTCAGAAGGTCTCAAAAGGTTGATCACATGACCTCTGGACACTGCAACCATCATAAATATGAGTCAATTGCCAAGTGTCTGAATTTTGATCACACAAATATGGGGATGTGGTAATGGTGTAAGCATGAAAAACAGTCACAAGCAGGGGTGGGTTCTACTTACCTTTGCTACCGGTTCTATAAGTGCACGCGCTTTGTGTGTGGTCGGAGTGCGCGGAGCACGCATTTGGTGCACGTGCGCTGAACGGCTGCTCCCGCACATGCGCAGAAGCTTTTTTAAGTGAAAAAAGCTCAAAAAAAGCTTCCTGCGCATGCGTGCAAGCGCGTTCCGCACACCGCATGCAGGGACAGGTAAGTACCGGCGTGCGGGGGGGCTTCGGTCCAGGACTCTTAGAACTGGTTCGGTGACGTCACAGTGTCACCGCTACCTATTCTAAAAAACCGGACCGAACCGGGAGCAACCCACCACTGGTCACAAGTCACTTTTTTAGTGCCATTGTAATTTTGAACAGTTACTAAATGAACTGTTGTAAGTCAAAGACTATCTGTATATTATTTATTTTCTCTTTATTTTAAGGAGTACTTTTTGAAATGGCAAATTTGCACTTGTTGAGCAAAGAACCTCTGGCTTTTGACCATATTCCTAAATGGAAATTTCTACTAGTAAAATCTTTTAATTAGTAATATGTTTGCCAGAAGCATTTGGAATCTATTGTTTTAAATGTAAGAACCATGCTTTAGATTTTCAGAGACTTGCCTGTTATTTTAAATATCTGGCAAGAGAAAAACTGTCCCTGTGTATTTTTTTAAAAAGAGAGGTCACTGAGATGGGAATTTGAAAGCTATCTTTTCTGACTAGTAACTATACAGACTAGCCGAGAAAAGTCTTCAGGGAATAAAGAGAATTATTTGGTGTATATGAATTTTATATTCTGTTTTGATTCAGCATTTATAGCTATTAATAGAAATAATGCTTTATATGAGCTGCATTATTCTGGAATAAGCAGACTTGCTTATTTGGATTAACCCTAATCTATTAGTAAAATACCAAAATTATCTTTCATTCCTCAAATAAAGTAATAATAGGGTAGTTTGGTTCCAAATATTTGGGATTAACCAAATATTAGGGACTAATGATCTATTGGGTCATCCTTTCAGATATATTTCCTTACCAAAACAGAGGATGCAAGTCCAAATCTATCACTGTGTTTCTGTCAGCAGCCATGATCACATGATCCCCAATGACTTTCTCCCTGCAAGCTTCTCAGGCTTCCCCATTGATTTGTGGGAAGATGGTCAGGGAATGTTGTAAATGAGGATTATGGCAGCACAGCAGTGGCACTGAACAGCAGCTCAGTTGTGCTGTCATGGCAAGCACTTTCCAAAATTTCATTCCCATGGAAATAATGAGCCCTGACATTCTAGAAGTTATTCCCTTTGAGGTACCTTGGTTGAAACGGTTTTCTCTTATGATGCACTGATTCCTCCAGTTAAAGGTTACATATGTATGTGTATACATATAGACATACATACATGCATGCATACATACACACACACACAAACTGTAATATTTTACCACGGTCCTTTACCTGCTAATTTGCAGTAGTCACCTTCAACTCCAAGTCTTAATCAAAATGAAATTTGGCTGGACCCACCAGATCATTTGGCAGAATCTTTTCTCAGAAAAATAAAATATGTAGATGTTTCCATTCCCAGAAATATGAGTAGGCAGCAAGGGCATAGATCTGGAAGCTGAGGCATAGACTAGGTTGGAATTACTATCAGTAATAGCAACTGTGATTTTTTTTTTCCCTTCAGATATTTGTTACTTAAAACTCACCAGCTAGCTCTAGATGCCTTTCTGGTTGCCCTGAAATTCATGAAAGTCACTGATGTTGATATTGATGAAGTCCAGTGCATTTTGGCTAATCTCATTTACATGGTAAGTGTTGGAATTCATAACACGGCATGGATAAAAACAACATATGCTGCTGTTGTAGGCTGTATCACATTTTATGTCTCTGAATCCTAATTTTATATACAATGAACATACTCTGTATATTTATTAGCATAAAAGGTCAAATAGCTACTCAATGGAACAATGGACAATGAATTGAACAGGTTTTTTTTCTCCATTACATATTTCTCCAATATTGTATTAATGGTATATTAATCACTAGTTTACAGTCAGAGGAGCATTGCCAGCTGCCCCAGGTTCTGTGTTAGAGTGAGAGTACATCAGGCTTTTTTCAGCCTTGTGCCTTTGGGCTTCACTGAGGTAACGGATCCCAAAATTCCCAGCCAGCTTAATCAGTGGCCAAGCTAGCAGAGAATTCAGAAATTCATGGTTTTGGTATAGCTGGAAGGCAACAGATTCAGGGAAAATAGACATCCATGGTATCAGCAGCAATGGTGTATAGAAAGGATTATATAACACAATGTTGATTCAAGAAAAGGAATTTCTTTATACCTTTTAGTGCATCTTTCCAGGTCTGGTGCCTTCCAACCAGTGTTGAATTTTAGCTGCCCAAATTCTTATCTAGCATGTTCAAAGATCATCTTGATTTGGAATTCTGGGATTTAACTTTATAAATACATGGTGTTTATATTTTGGTAATCTGGAGGATGCCAAGTTGATTTAGAACAGCAGTTCTTAAATTGGAGGTAATTTGGACCTAAATTGGGAGTAATGGAATATTTGTAATTGCTGGTTTGCGAGTTAAGGATCCAGTTTGGGATTATCTTTCTTCTGAGATACTTGTGCAAAACAAGAGAATCTGTTTTGGGTGGGTGGGTGGATGATGGGATAATGACATTATTCAAGACCAGGAAAAGGAATATTAATTCAGAATATGACTTAATACTATTTTGTTTGCAGTGACTTTGTTTCCTGCTTGAATATTGATGCAAAATAATCTGTTAATCTTATAATTTCACTTATGTTACTTTCAAAAATCTTTCAAAAATGGCATACATTGAAAAATATACAATACATAAATAAATATTGAAACCCAAGAGATATATGTAAATTAATCTAAATTTGCCAGGCTGATGCTTGTGGGTTTTTCTCCCCAAACCAGGGTCATATTAAGGGCTATATATCACATCAGCATCAGAAGCTTGTTGTCAGTAAGCAAAATCCTTTCCCTCCACTTTCTACCGTCTGCTGAACTGATATCGAGGAATGTTGCTCCTGGGCGGGGATTATGATTGGAGGAGCCCTCTTAAAAAGGTGCATTTAGGACAAAGAAGGGCATGTTGAAGAGATTGCTGCAACACAGAAGAGAAGGAATGGCTCCACTACTTTCTTCCACTCAAAGGAGATGATTATGATCCCTTCTCTGTAATCTTCAGAACCACCTTCTAGAAGGCAATTTTCAGAATAGGTACAGAATGAACTATGTATTGTTCCATCAGAATTTTTTTGTGTGTGGATTTTTCTTGATAAAAATCCCAAATTGAATAAACAGCATTATATTCTGATGATAACCTCTGGTGAACTCTGTTTTCATAAAGTGACCATAATTGATGTTTTCAATTTTAATATTGCTATAATATTTTTTTAAAAAAAACATGTAATGACTTAATGTGTTATCTTTCAAAGTTTAATTAAATGTAGAAAATGAAAAATAATAGTTGATGTTTTACATTTTGTTAATTGTAAATTTAGGGTACTTTCAGTGAGACTGGCTGTTGTGTTGTTAATATGACTTCAGCACCTATAAGGCAATTTAGAGCTTCTATTAAGTGTCTCATTAAGTAATTATATGCAGAGCACATACAATGAATCTAGTTTACAGTGGTATGAATTATAAAATTCTTGGTGATGTCATTGTGCTAGATTTTCTCCTTTGTGTTTCCTCATGTTTATATAGTAGAAACAATGATCTCAGAAATTATTCTCCTGAAGAGAATACAAAATTAAATACACATTACTGGGGAAAGATAGTCAGATTTAATACCAAATCTCACAATCAGTGAAATTAGTACTTTGATAATTGATTTATACTGGGAACAAATACTGATTCTGTCTTTGGATGTTCTATGAAATCTTTCCACAGAGGCAAATTAAATGAATATTGCTTTGTTCATGGAAGGCAAAAAAGTTTTATTTCCATAGATAGGCATACATCATATTTACAGTAGTGGTTCAAACCTGAATATGTTATATGCTGGATACTCATTTTCTATATATTCTTTTTTTTTAATATATTTCATTATCTCATTATTCATTTAAACCACATCATGTATCTTGAGGTCTTGGTAAATATAAATGTTTTCCAGTTAACTGTTTCGGTTGCCCATGGTTCTAAAACCCCGGTGAGAAACCATGTTCCTTTATAGGGAACGGCAATAAAACTTCCTCCCAGAGGCATCTCCTTGACTTGTGCTTGGCTGTAGCCACAGAATTCTCTTGTTATCAGATTTCTGTTGAGAATTTGCTTGCAATCATTCTCACTGAGGTAGGAAATAGGCTGCTGTACCAAGGAGGGTGTCAGGTGATTTCTGTTTGCATTCCAGCCACTAAGACTACTTTCCATTTGTGAAATCAACACATGCTCTGCAAAATCCCTTTCTGGAATGCATATGGGTAGATGGTTCCTGTCGCAGTCAATTTGGCTGCTAAGCTCAAGTAAAGCCAGGTTGTTTTCGCCAGTGGTGTTGTCATAGCGGAGGTGTATATTTGACTCTTTCACTGGTATTACTTGATTCAGTCCTTGCAGATTGTTGATTCCTAAACAGGTAAAAGTGTATTCATTGGTCATTACAATAGCTTTTCTTTTGACTGGGTTTACAAATGAAACAAATGAAAAAATGCCATCTTGCTTATGCCAGTTAAGTTGCTAATGTTATGGAATAGAGAAAAATAAGCACAGAGAGGAACGGTGTCTTGAAAACATTTAAATATATACAACTCAAGTTATTAGTGCAGTAATGCTTATAGATTATGCATCTCTTTGGGGATCTATGGGATTCAGTAAAACAAAGGTAGCAAAAATTATTTACTTTGCTCAGAAGTGTAGACAATCACCTGGAGAAAGTGTAAAAAAAAAGAAATACATGTTGGCTCTAGACCCTCAGCCTATTAGGGCTGAAATAAGAAGAATTAATAATGTACGTAGCTGAAGCTGGTCCTACCAATAAGTGGTGTGAAACCACTAATTTTATACAGCATCATGAAAAGACAAGAGGTGGCACCAATTTCATATAGTAGAATATCTATGTTGGCAATCTTTGTCACACTTAGGAGGATCTTGTGATTGGGGGGAGGGGGGCTGCAGTGACTGGAACAGTGTCTGCCAAAATACCTATTGGCAGATGGTAGCAAATGCACTGTAACCCATCATTTTTTGCATAATGCAACTTGTACGAAAGGAATTGCCACATAGGGAATAACAACATAATGATTATATCCACTATCACACCAGACCATAGCTTGATAACTTTTCTACATCACGTGACCTTCCCCGGCACTAGGGAGGAATAAATAAATGGCCACAGATAACCGAATCAGGTGAGATTTTAACACCCAGTCTTATCTCGTGTGAGAAGACAGAAAATTCAGTAATCTTGTGACATTTCAGTTAATATGATTTTATTTTTTTAGATAAGTTTCTGAATCATTTTTTAGCATCACTGTGGCTACATGATGCATGTTTGTGCTGGGGAAATGCAAGGTTGCTATTCCTTAATTTTTCTTTGTTCTCCGTTTTTTGCCTAAAGGTTAAAAAGCTTCCTTGATTCAAGCTTGATTCATGGTGGTATGGATGCACCATGCAATTTTTTTGGGAAGACTGAAAAGCACTTTGTCATAACTACCTTCTACAATGTTCTTGGATTTTCTAGAATAGTCCTGGGACTTTCTTATGACGTCTCCCATCCAAATTAATTCATTAATGAAGGCTAACAATAACTTTTGAGATTAGGTAAAATTGGCTGGGTGTTAGCAGTTAAGGTGATAGTGTCTGTTTAGCATCCATGCATACATACATACGTACGTACATACATACATACATACATACATACGTACATACTGTAGCATGGCAAGTTTGCAGGTGAACATTCTGAGTCTACTAATACTTTTACTTGATGTATTTGAGTTTTATTTCTTTCACATTTCCGATACCCAGAGAAACAATTATTAAATTACTTACCAACCACAACACTAACAGGAGACAGCAGCCCACATTCAGCTGTAGTCAATACAAAGTTAGTTTTCAGGAGAACACCTCCACAGATCCACTTTTCTTCTGAATTTAACAGCAAGACCTTAAAAACAAAGCAAACCAGCATTTATTTTGCTCCTTACAGGTAGCCTGCACATTATGGTCATAAGTATTAATTGTAAAGCAGTCGTCACATGGCTGATTTAATTTTATGACCTTTTTGTGGCAGTTAAGCAAATCACCATGGTCATTAAGTGAATCGGTCATTAAACAAATACTGTGATCATTAAGCAAGCCCATTATTTGCTGTTTTTTCTGAAAGCTGGAAGAAAACACCTGTTTCTGGCAAAACCATCATAAATTGTCATGACAATGGGACGCTGCAAATGGTCATAAATGTGGGCTGGCTGAATACATGAAATACCACATGACCACAGGTGAGCCTGACTCAACATTCAGGAATTGGGTGATAGGTACCTTTTTGGGATCTGTTGTTACTTTGAATGCTCACTTAAGTGACCGATTGTAAGTCAAGGACTACTTATACATCCACTAGACAGGATATGTTATTTCATTGCCCATTGCTGCTGCTTTTGCAGTTTTATGGAACATTGATTCATAAAGAAAATTAGCAGCTGTAATTGTCTTTATGAACTAGATAGTTGGTAAGTCAATACAGGAGATGGCGCAAAACTGGAAGAAAGAAGATTTGCCATCCATTGAAGAATGGACACTTAAAGTGACAAATATAGCAGAGATGGCAAAAATTTCAGCATATTTGAAGGACAGTACGCAAGAAAAATATTATTTGGACTGGAAAAGGTGGATTGAATATACTCAAAACAAATATGGGACTAAAAAGTTGCAAATAGCATATGAGTGAAATTTTCTTTATATAATGGTATAAGAGAGTTGGATAGTACGGAAAGTTATGAGATTAGTTATAGATAGTAAATTTATGTTAGATTAAGTAGTTTTACTTTTTTTTCTTTATGTATTTTGCTCCGGGAAACCGGGGTGTGTGTGTGTTAGGGAGGAGGGGGGACAGTTAGGGAGGGGGGAAGGCTTGGGAGGGAGGGGTTTTATGTAAAATTTTTGTAAAACTTTTCAATAAAAAAAAATACAGGAGAAAAGCTGTGCAACTTATAGCAGCTTTGGCTTTTTAATAAAAATTTGTTAGTTGGAAAAGGTGCTACCAAACTCCTGATTTTAAGCAAACATTTGGGCTATGCTGAATTATGGCCAGCTGGGATTTAGTAAGGAATATGGGGTAGAAAATCCAGATTAGGGAATTTGCAAAAAATTCATGCAAATCACAAATGGATAAGAAGAAGAAGGGTTACCACTTTTAATTCTCTTTAAAAAATGTTGTTTGCCATTGTTTGAGTAGAATTCCAAAAATAATACAAGAATTGGATGCTTTTTCTGATGCCACAAAGTTTTAAACAGTGCACACTACAGAATTAGTCAGAATTAGCTTCCTAAAAGGGAGCGCCAGAATGCTTATTACCATGAAATATGTGAATGATTTGAATATGTTAACTCTTCCCAGCCTATGGGCAGAATCCTTTAGAGCTACATATAACATTTACCGGTATACATGAAATATGTCCCATGTGATTCTGGAGAAAAAAAATTGTTGACTATATCCCACCCTTTACTGTAATTAATATAGACAAGTGTAAAAGTACTATATATAGTACCAGTCCTCAAACAATTTCCATGCAAAATAGTTGTTTTGTACTGTACTAAATTATCTGATGCCAAGATGAAATAAGGAGAACTGCCACCTATTGGTGGGCAGCAGTAAAGACATGATATCAGTTGAATGCCTAAACCAGGGGTGTCAAACTCATGTCACATCGTCATCACATGATGTATCGGGACTTCTTCCCCCTTCGCTAAACTGGGGATGGGTGTAGCCAGCACGTGATGCATCCAGCCATGGGCTGGGAACCCTGCCCTGCCGTAAACTAATTTTGATTTTGTTTTGTAATTTATATTTTAAATTTTACTTTTTTGATCTACAGTCACATTTGGATTTGGTTTTGACCGCCTGTAAGCATTACAAGTTTCCATTTGAGCCCCAACAGCCAAACCAAATCATGAGCTCCTCCATTATTTTGGGTACCTGCCAGGGGAATTCTTTGTCAGCTGGATTGGGTGGACATGAAAGAGGTTCCTGAAATCTTCCACAGGCACATTCATCTGGCAATATATTGCAAGAAAAGAAAACAATGTCATTTTTAATAGGTAGATTTCAAAAGCAACTATTTTTATTAAATTTGATTAAAATAAATGTTTTTTTAAACAAATTGGATCTTTGGTTGATGAGAGCAAGCACACCTTAACTATTTCGCTACCATTTGCAGTCTGTATAGTGCAATATCTTTGGAATTAGATTACACCCCCCCTCCCCCCCAATTCTGGTACTCCTGAGCTTTATTGCTTTAAAATGTAGAAACAAATAAATTTAAAATAAATCTAGAAAGAGTGCAGGGAAGAACAGCAAAGATGAGTAGGGGAGAACAATTAATTAGTGGAGCAACTTGTCTCTAGAAGTTCTGGGCGCTGCAACACGGCGGTTTTTAACGAGATTGGGCAGCCATTTGAAAAGGTTTAGGGTTTCCTGCTTGAGCAAGGGGTTGGACTAGAAGACCTCCAAGATCCCTTCCAACTCTGTTCTGTTATGTGTGTTATTGTTTTCTGATAATTGATTTTTTTTCTGTAGACGTAGAGCAGCGATCACCAACTGGTGGTCCATGAGAAAATTTTTGTGGTCCGCAGAAAAATTATTTGCATTTTTTATATTGCACTAAATCAGGGGTCATCAAACTAAGGTGCCTGGGACAGATACGTGCAATGGACTTTTGTGTTGCTGCAGAGAGCCTCCCTCTTTGAGGTCTTTTTGTGTGGGTCGGAAGGGGGTAGACATTCTGTCTTGGGGTCTGCTTCAGCCTCCTGGTGCAGGGCTTTGGGCGAAGGCTGGAGGGAAGTGCTGCTGGTGGCGAAGAGCCAGAGGGCCTTGTTCCAGTGGAGCTGCATCATGGCCTGGAACTGGCTGACCATCTCAGCCCGCTGAGCCTCCAGGCGCCTGTACCTAGCCTTGCAGTCCCGCAGGTCTTCCCTGCTTGGAAAGCCTATGCTCGTAGTCCTCAGTGAGATGCTTCTGCTGAGACTTCTTCTTGGTCAGATCCAATTTGAACTGAGCTGTTTTGCTAACTTTCTCGTGGTGGCTGATTAGTTCCAATAACTGCTTCCTGTTGGGGCCCTAAGGAGCTCAGGCAGGGAGGCAAGGAGTGGCTGGGAGGGGAGGGGTGAGTAGAGGCTGGTGAGGTGCCCCCAGGGGTGGGTTCTCCCCACCTTTGCTACCGGTTCTCTTTGTGCACGCGCGTGCACGCGCGCTCACAAAATTTTGCGCG
>JANHFM010003190.1:246014-259696 GCA_032468115.1 Grayia smithii
TTCGGAGAACCGGCAAATACCACCTCTGGCTGGTCCCAGAGTGGGGTGGGAATGGAGATTTTGCAATATCCTTCCCCCAGGTGTGAGGAGAGAATGAGGATTTTGCAGTATACTTCTCCTGGAATGGGGTGGGAATGAAAATTTTGCTTCTCAGTATCCTTCTCCTGCCACTCCCACCAAGCCACACCACGCCCACCAAGCTACACCCACAAAACTGGTAATAAAAAAAAATTGAATTCCACCACTGTTGACTACTTCATTCATTCTAGCATTGGGACCATTGTATGCCAATTAATAGTAAAAAGTTGTAGTTGTATGTCAATTAATAGTAAAAAGGCATCTATACCAGTGTTTCTCTACCTTAGTAACTTTAAGGAGTATGGAGTTCAACTCCCAGTGTTGCCAAGGTTGACAGACACTGATCTATGCTCTGGCATCTGTCTGGAAAGAAATATCATGGCCACACATTGGTGTGATGGCTCATTCTTACCTTCTGCGATGCAGGATACTTGATCACTTGCTAGCCTGTATCCCTCTGCACAAAAGCACTGTCTTAATGTGGTTGGGGAATCTACACAAAACTGCTCACAATCGCCATTTTTAAAAATGCATTTCAGCTTGGTTTGTGGTCCTAAATATAGACAAGAAGACATGAATTAAAATTTTCCTGGTTTGGATAGGAAAGTGTTGTGGGGTGGGGTTGCCACTTGCAAAGAAGGCTAAGAAGTCAGATTCTGGAACAGGAGTTTCCATGTTCTAGATTCTATGGAAGAATGGAAGACAGAGTTAATGGTATTCATATATCTCCCTTAGAAGGAAGGGTACTGCTTGCTAATGAGTTTGCATCACCTTTGTTTTGGAGTGCACAGCTCTGCAAATCTGCATAAGCACAGGTCTCCAACAGGACTCAAAAGTAAATTGATCTGAAGATCGCAGTGATATGAAAAAAAGACACTTCAGGCCTCAAAACCTGGATATCACCCACTGCAGATTTAAAATATTCTGATATCTGGATTTTAAAGGAATGGCTGAGAAAATATGGAATAATGACTGATCTTCAGGGGTAGAACACTTATGTTATTTTTACCACTTTAGTAAGCATTTACCTATTTCACAATTTTTGCCTTCATGTGTTGGAAGACAAATGCATAAGTAGTCTTGATGCTCATCAATACAGGTCCCATCATTCTGGCAAGGGTTGGAGTCACACTGATCAGGATCTGTGAAAACAAGCACTCAACATTAGCACACATTTTAGGAAGGCATTTGTGGCAGAATTGGCTAATTGGTATTCAGATGAATAACCCTTACCTGTATAGATTGCCCAGAATTCTTTCTAGGAAGAAGGAAAAATGTAAAGCAAATTATCCAACATTAATGCTAATTTTTTTCCCAAGAAAAGTAATACCTGGATGAATCCTAACCAAATTAATATTCCCTAGGTCAGAGATGGTGAAACTTTTAGAGACCAAGTACCCAAACTGCAACCCAAAACCCACTTATATATCACAAAGTGCCAACACGGCAATTTAACCTGAATAATGAGGTTTTACTACCTAAAATAATGATAAATAAGGCAGAGTCCAGCTAATTGTTCTAAGAACATTATAAATGCACTTTTACAACCCTTCATTTTTTTTCTGGTTTTGAAATATTATGTTTAGGAACAATAAAAAAGAAAAGCTTCTCTAATATCATTTCTCTTTTTCCCTCCCTCTCTTCCTCCATCTCTCTTTCTCTCTCTTTTCTCTTCCCCCCTTTCTTTCTGTCTTTTCCTTCCTCTGTCTTTCCCTCCCCCTCTCCCTCTCTTTCTCTCTGTTTCTCTCTCTTCCCCCACTCTTTCCCTCCCCCCTCTGTCTCTCTCTCTCTCTCTCTCTTTCCCCTCTCTTTTTCTCTCTTTCTCCCCCTCTCTCCGGAGGGGGGGGGGGGAGGAAGGAACCCCTGAACTGGTGCTGGGTGGTGGGAATCTGAAGTCTGGAGGCCAACAAGCCCTGGACCAGCATGCTCACGCTCAGCTGATTGGTGGAGAGATGAAGATCAGCTGGCCAGGGGGGAGGTGGGGCATCCCAACACAGGCAGTCTGCAGGAAAAGCAACTGGCATCTGGCAGGCAAGAATGAGCCCACAACGATGCAGGGTCACATTGTGGCTCCATGTCGTAACGGGCTCCAGGAGGAGGACAAGACCCCATCTCCCCCATTGTGAAGCACGTTAAATTTCACTGTGCTGTGCAAGGGGCAGGCCATGGAGGCAGCAACAGGAAATGCACCATGACAAAGGTGGAATGCTGTTTTGCACAAACGACAGCGAGAAACGCGACAGAGAAATGTGATGGAACTGGGCTGAATACTTAAGTTTTTTTTTTAAAAAATGGTTCTTCCCTGCCCTACCCTAAACGTATATATTTAAAACAATCTGCCTGGACAATACTGAGAAGTACTTTGGCCAATAGAAGTTCTACTCTCTTCCTTTTCTACATATTTCCTTTTCTGGGCATGAATCCAGATATGACCCAGAAGAAGGGATAAGGAAGTTACAGACCAAAGATTTTTTGCCTGTTGGCCAAGAGGACAAAGAAGGTGAGAACTTTATTAGGTATGCACATAAGGAACCAAAAACCATCTTTGGAAGAAAGAAGCATGTAATTGTAAGAGACTACAATATAGGGTGATCCAGTTTTCCCGCCCTTTGATGCCATCATAAATGAATTCTTGCAAAGTGTGATAGTCCAGTTTAGAGTTTATGTAGCTGTTACTTGGCTATGTGAAATTTGATGAGTAGTTTAGGACATTTTTGTGAGAACTTTTATAATAATATGTCATGATATGTCGTGCTCATTTAGTATTCTGAATGGAATGTCTTTAACAATATTTCTAGTATGTCATATTTTTTGCTTCATTTATACTCTTTATAATAACAGACTTGTTGTCAAGTTATCAACTGCTAACACATCAGATAGGCAAGTATCACTGAAACTGAAAGTTCATTAGAAACAATAACAGGTCAGCAGAAGAAGTCTATTTGTCCACAATAGTTTGTTACTTACAGTCCTCAAATCATCTCGGAAGATTTCTCTTGCTTCCTCCCATGAACATTTCTCTTCTAGGCATTCCCGCTCGACAGATCCTACTTTAAGCTCCTCAAAGAAATAATTGGCTCTCCTAGCTCTTTGTAAGATGTTGCTGGCTTCCTTGGGCCTTAAGAAAACTTAAAAACAGAAACAACGAGCCAGCTGTATTCATCAGACTTTTATTTATTTTATTTTATTTTATTTATTTATTTGTCAAACACATATAAGATAACAGATATAAGTATAAACATGATTATGAATACAGGATAAGGATACGAATAAATGGGGACAGTAGGACAGGGGCGATAGGCTAGTTGGTGCATTTATACACAGCCCTTACAGACCTCTTAGGAATAGGGTGAAGTCAACAGTCTAAAGTTAAAGTTATGGGGGCTTGGGGATGAAACCACAGAGTCAGGTAGTGCATTCCAGGCATTGACCACTCTGTTGCTGAAATCGTATTTTCTGCAATTGAGTTTGGAGCAGTTTACCTTAAGTTTGTATCCTTTGTGTGCTCGTATATTATTGCAGTTGAAGCTGAAGTTGTCACTAACAGGTAGAACGTTGTAGCAGATAAAATTGTGTACTATGCTTAGGTCAGACTGAAGGCGGTGTAGTTCTAAATTGTCTAATCCCAAAATTTCAACCCTGATGGCATAAGGTATTCTGCTAGGAGCAGAGGAGTGGAGGACTCTTCCCATGAAATACCTCTGGACTCGCTCAATTGTATTAATGTCTGATATACAATCTGGGTTCCAGGCAGACTGAAGTGAAACACCATCCAGACAGAAATCACATACCCTATCTTAAGTTTCAGTGGGCACTGAAAAATGGTTCCCATCTGAAAATTTTTTCAACATTTTTTCACATCATTTCAGTGCTAGCTATCAATTCAGTGTCTCCTAATGCTGCTTGTATGCATCTTGTTAACCTCCCTTTCACCTGAAGGCAGTAGCAATTTCAATGACCCCTGTCTTCTGTCTACTTTTTAACAGTAAAGTTACACTTTACAACACATACGGACCATTACCAATCATATTAAATGGCAGTGAAGATGGTCACTGTGATTAGCTCTAGCAGTAATTCTCAACTTTAAAAAAATCCTTTCTTTTCTGGGATGGTCAGGTTTTCCTTGATCCCATGAAGTGGTCTGAACAGCATAGTTAGGTCAGCTTTTAGGCAATCCCAGTGTATAGGATTTTTAAAACAGGAAGCTTCTCTCTCTTTTCATAGAACTGAGCTAATTCTTTATCTTGCATCATATTTCAAAATAATTTGCTCCAGAACATCCAGGAGTGTTCAAGAAATACAAATTGAAATCACTCTTGCATTCACTGAAGCAATCATTTATTCTGTAGAAACACTACAGTAGATATTAAAAGGAATGCATCTATCCAGTGGTGGGATTCAGCCAGTTCACACCACTTCAGGAGAACTGGTTGTTAACTTTCTGAGCAGTTTGGTGTACTGGTTGTTGGAAGAAATCATTAGGGCAGAGAACTGGTTGTTAAATTATTTGAATCCCACCACTGCATGTATCCTCTGTACTAGTATTTAAAAAGTCTTTTCAATATTTCTCCCACAATTTTATGATTTAAATTTTCTACTTCAAGGACTCAAGAATCTAGGAACCATCCTTCTGGACCAGGCCAAAACTAATCATAGACCAGCATTTTCTTTCTCACTGTGCCCAATCAGAAGCCTCTAGCCCTTCCCCACTGACGTTGCTCTGCAACTGATATTTGAAGGCACCCTGGCTCCAATCAAGAGGTGACACTGACATTTCAAATCTAGTAGCCCTTCATAGTCCTGTCCTCCATTATTTCCTTGATTCAAAGATCATTAGGGCTTAATTACAGTAGGGCTGTATTTTTAAACTCTCCTAAGGAAAGCATACAACCGTTTAAAAAAGAATTTGTTATTAATATTTTATTGTATTTTACATTTACTAACTGGGAACTAAGATGAAATGAAAAGTGGACCAAATACCTTGCTTGTTTCATTTTTGCTTATATTATTCTTTAAATTTCCCTCATAACTTTGAATATAATGTACACAGTTTAAATGATGAAGAATGGGACTTGGTCTTAATTTGTGATTTTAAAATGAAACAATGAATCCACAACTAGGCTTGTACTATCATTATTCTTTTTTATTTTGAAAAAATAAAACCACAGCATGTTTACTATAAATTCCCTTCTTGAAAAGGGATACTGCAGAGATTTTTGTTCACTCTATACGTTTTTAATAATACTTCATAAAATTACAGAAAAATTAAACTATAAAATGCTAAATATTTAAATACATTGTATAACGTTTCTGTTCTAACGCCTTTATACAACAACGCCTAATATCTGCAATATACAACAATCAGAATGTTGTTTCAAGAATGCTTCAACTTGCTACTTTTTTTAACTTATTCTTAGAATGTGATTGCTGACTTATGATGCATTAAAATCTGGTTTACTAAAATCTTAGCTAGAGGTTTTCTAAGACATTAAACACTATTGCATAAAAGTTGAATTATAGAAAAAAAAAGGAAAGCATTTAATTAATTCATGACCGCAGCAAACATTTTCAGATGTGTCATACCTGAAGCCCTTGCAATGGGAGATGCAAGCAAAAGAAGCCAAAGCAAAACACCGAAGTGGCAGGAAATCATGATGAAACCAAAATGTTGTGTCCAAATAGTGTACTGATATTTCAGCAAGGACTCTGAGAGCAAAGTTCTCTGTTTCAATGCTTCGGTTGGAGGAGGGGTGTAGAAGAGAAAGCTCCAAAACCCTAACACTGGCTCTGGCACGCCAGATAGGCCAAAAGAAGGGGATGGAAAAATCAGGTTTTAAATTCTGGTAGACTCAAAACAGGCATTAAATAAATAAACCAGTAGATAAAATCAAATGGAAGAAAGCTTGAAACCATCAGACTAGACAGGTGAAATATTTAAAATAGAAGCAATGGAATTTAGAAGACTTAATATTTAATGAGACTTAATATTTAAGGGCAAAACCTGGAGGGCTAATAGGGCAGGGTGATCAAAGGAGGTGGTTAAAGAAGTCACAAGTGATACATTAAAAAAAAAGCAGGCAGTGTTTTGATTACGACATTGTGGCTGCCATTTTGACTTTTTTGGCCATTTCATTTTATTTTTACTTTTATGACACTCCCAAAGAAGGAGTTCTGAACCTCAAAGAATCCTAACTCACTATTTGGTGACCCTGACACTGTTCTGATTTCATGAACAGCTACAGTGCAATTCTATTTCTCTGCCACAATTTTGTTAGTTTATAACACTCAACACTTCTTGAATACCTCATTCAGGTTTTTTTAAAATGTAAAGCAGACATTAATTTCTTCATTAAGTGGTAGAAGTCAGGCCAACAAGCATAATAAAGAATCCCCATTTTATCACCCATTGCCGACTGAAATATTACTTGAAATATTACAGATTGGATAAGTGCCCCATGTGAAATATCAATACTGGTGAAGTCAGAGGGACCCAGAGTCACCTAATGAGTTCTGTGGTTGAACAAGAAGTTGATCACTGTATTTTTCCTTCAAGCATATATTCAAATTTTTATTTTTATAAGTGCTGACTAGTGACAAAATTCTTGTTAAATGTTCTGGCTTGTAAATTTGCACTTATTTGGAACAAAATTCTAGCTAAAAAAGAGAACTAGAAACTGAAATATGGAAAAACCAAAAATTAAAGCACAATGTTCAATTACTCGAAATAAGAAACTGCATGTGCTGCAAGGGAGTGTTGTTAAGAGAGAGATAGAGAGAGATAGAGTAATTGCTTAGTTAAATCGTAACAGCAGATTGGTAAACCAAGTTTACCAATCTACCAATTGAGCTTCAAAATATGCTTTGTCATTGAATTAAGCATGGTAATTCAGCCTTGTTTGTGCCCAACAAATTTGGTATGCATTGTGGCATCCTAAGTATTCTTAGGGAACTAGCAAGATACTTGGTGATTTCAATAACCTTGCCCTGAAACCCAGGAGAAACTGGTTTCAAATTGAGAACCACCATATACTTCAGTAATTTTGTACAACAAATGTGTTCTGTGTTTTCAACCAAAAATTTCATGCTGTAGATTTTAAAAAATTAAAACATTAAACTTCTAAGCTCTGAAATCCATTAATTTAGCAGACAATACTAAAGGTTACTATAAAAAATTCCATAGTTTTATGATTTTAAGGGTTATGTGCGTACAAGTATATGTGAAAATTGAATCCTTTCCAATACAAGAGCAATATTATCTCTTCTTTTAAAGTAATCTGGATTTTTGCTAAACACATTTAATTGTTTAAAGAGGATTTGGAAAAAGGGAAGATCTTAATGCAGCATAAGATTACTTGTAAATATGGATATGTTAATATTTATAAATTACATTTTTTTTTAAATTTAAAGATGCTGTGGTTTTTTTAAACAATGATTGGAAAGACTACTCATTTTGGAATGTGGAAAAATATTCATCAAGTATAGAAAACAGACCAATAATAGTTTCCTGAAAAACTTATGTGCATGATACAAGATGTGAGGAGAGAATTTCTGCAAAACAGAAAAGAGGAAGCATGACTTGCAGTTATGAAAATTTGGAAATGTTTCAATATCATAATGGCCTTTTCCTCCCTGCTCTGAGATGTTGCAGCAATAGCTCAGAAGCCTACGGAGAACATGTATTTTCTTCATTTTATCTGATAAATTATTTTTAAATAATTTGGATCTTTTATGGTTTTTAATTTTAAAAAAGAGCAATTTTGTGGGAGAGCCCTTAAATGGGATCCAAGAACTGAGTTTTACCTATTGTCCTAATTAAAATGACTCCTCTAGCTTTTATTTGTAGCCCCCACAAAAACAAACAAACAACCCCTGAATTGACAAATGGATATCTTTCATTTAGAAAAGGTGTGTGGGATGATTCTCATTCCATTGAATGCTGAATGTTTCTGAACCTTGGCCACCTAAAAATGTAGACTTCCTATGGCTGGCTGGGCAATTTGGGGAGTTGAAATTCACACACCTTCAACTGACCAAGACTGAAAAGTCCTGTTCTCTGCGTTATCTTTTTTTATTATTTTAGATTTTTTTATCCTACCTTTATTATTTTTATAAATAACGCAAGGAAGTGAACATACCGAATACAGTTTCCTCCTGTTTTTTCTTAAAACAGCAACTTTGTGAGAGTTGGGCTGAGAGAGTAGGACTGGCCCAAAATAACCCTGCCAGCTTTCATGTCTATAGCAGGTCTAGAACTCACAATTTCCTGGTTTCTAGCTTAGTGCCTAAACCACTGGCTCTATAATCCCTTCATAATCCCTCATAACATTCAGGTAATCCACATCATAGCTAGTTTGGCTTTGATACAAGTCCTGGTAGAAGACAAAGAAACATGTTAAACATAAAGTTACACACATATTAAGACATTTTTATTTATTCTCCAAAAATTGAAGCCTCAATATTAGTGGTCCAAAAGAAAAGCAATATGAACAAGTTATAACATTTTTATTATTGTCAAGTTCAATATCTAGGTTTAGACAGAATCCACTGGATTTATGAAAGTGATAACTGCCATTAATAGACAGCTTTGTTAGAGACACTGATTTGTAGGTTCTATAATATATGATAATTTTACTCTATTTGTTCTAGCTGTTTAATCTACAAGAAACTCATTTACATGATATGCATCAATTAATCTAATCTAATTTAATCTAATGTAATCTAATCCCTGTATTGTTGAGCAGTATTTTCTTCCTGAATGTGTTAGAAATACAATTTTTAACAAAAATTCCTACGAAGTGTCATTTTTTTCCATTGCAAATCATTTCTCAACATAAACTCCCATAATTTTTATCCAGATTTTTTTTGCAACTAATTATCCTATGGTAGTGATTTCCACACCAATTCCTTGCTGAAATATTAGACTATAATAAAACTGGGAATGGTCAGGATAGAAAAAAAAATCAGATAATCAAAATCTGTTTTAACCCAATCTTAATTTTAATTACTATAAGGGGCACCTCCCCCCCCCAAATAAGGGTGAAAATTTGGGTGTGTCTTATACACCAAATGTAGCCCCACCCAGCCTCTGAAACAGAGGTTTCAGAGGCTGAAAAAAAAGCAAGGTGCAGAGTTCACAACCAATGAACCTGTTGCTAAAGTTCATTTCTGGGAACAGCTGATTGGGGGTATTCCGGGAGCCCAATCCACCCCCAATCAGCTTTTTTCTTATTTTCCTCCCAAAAAACTAAGGTGCATCTTATACTCTGGTGCATCTTATAGTCCAAAAAATATGGTACATTAATGTAGAATTTTGCAAAACAATGATGTTGGATGAGCTCCTAAAGGCTTATGCATTAGTAGATTACAGATCAGTTGTTAGGACTCTGTTAAATGTCTTACATTGGCAATACATAACTTGTTTCTCTTTTCTAAAAGCAAGCTTTATGGAAAACTAGAAACAAAATTTTAAGTTTTACTGTAATGGTAATTTGGAAGACCATTATTTTGAGTTTAATGACATATTTTGATTTCTTTCTCCTACTACTTGTATTAATAAAAGTGTAGAAATTCAGAACTCATTTTGAGGTAACCTGTTTTTTATTCTTGTTATTGCATACAGGAGAAAGACAGGGGATCTTCATGTAGCTGCAAAGCTTTTCTTATGGTGAAAGTCTCAAAACTTTTGATTCCAATTCCAGTCATGTGCTACCCAGTCAAGATCAGGTCTTGTAGTCTTATGACCATAATCATGGTGCCAAGCTTTAATAAAAATCTTGGGGCTGTTGTTGTTTATCGGAAGCTTCTGCACAGGATCTGACATGGGGTACCTCTGGAAATTGGTCAATCCATGGGTATCTCTGCTATTATAAAGGAGTTCTTGGCAGCCTATAAGACATTTGGGTTTGCTTGATAGGTATGCTTTTTATGTTATGCTTTTAAATCAGTTTCGTTGAGTTAATAATAAAGCTTAACATCCATTTATTTACTAGTCTGTTTACTGTCTCTGGATCCAAAAGAGCCAATTACCTGGGCACCTGATCACTGCCCTGACACTTGGTAAAAAACAAATTTATATTGCAAAAAAAGTGGTTTTGGGGAAAGGGGAGAAGACAGTCTTGAAATGATGCTTTAGGAATAGAGACTATATAGGCTTTGTCTTGTTCTGCACCCATTATGACTGCAATTGGATTTACTGCACCAATTCAACTTCTACTTGTGCCAAGAAACAAAACAAAATCAAAATAATACACCCATGTGCACGCACGGGCGGCACACACACCTCTATATATTCAGACCAACCAATAAGTAATGCTTAAATTTATTCAAAGTGTCATACATACAATAAGGATACTGGATTCTGTAGTAGTAATTTACATCAGCAGTAGAAAATTGAAATATTGGCTATTAAAGTGCAATGATACATGTACAAGCACATGAAATGACACTGGCAAGTATAAAGTAAACAGGATTTGATAGGAGAGCCTTCTGCAGAGCTCTGTTTCCTTGTGGTAGCTCTTTACAAAAGCCAATGATGACCAACCATTTTATATATATTAAGAAGTCACTTACTGTTTCCCAAGCCAAAGCAGATTGGCAAAGGGAGGACGCGACAAGCCCTATGTATGTACTCCAGCATTACATTCTTCATTCTCGGCCAATGTTGTAAATAAAAAAAGTTTCTTTTCTCTTTTTGTTACACCCATATTTACAAAATAAGTTATAAAGAATATTGCTAGTAGATTAACAGAAAAGAACCAATGCTGGCTTTGCTGGCATGGCCCCATTTTCTGAGAAGGTTCAGAGAAAGAAAGATCATGCTGAAAGTGTATTAATTAAAGCCTTGGAAAGACTACACACTGATGCTTTTTAAAGAGCTGAAATGCAAAGACTGGAAGATTATAAATAGATATTTTTACATTAATACGTAACACATAAACATATAAACATACATACAAAAATAATATCTTGGTGTACTAACCGCAGTAAGCTGCAGTTGGCCGGGAACCTTTCTGACATTTGGAACAATCAAAGTCAGTGGTTATATAACCTGAGCCAAAACCCAGACAAACTTGTTTTATTTCTACTGTTTTCATAAATATTGAAAGTCAAACATTCATTTCCACATAACACCAGCATGAGCTGTAAATTAATTCAGATGTATGAGTGAATCCAGCATGGTTTAAATGTGGTTTTAAGTAGTCTTTCCTTTGGCAAGATAGATTTATAAATCATTTTCTTAGAAGAATTTGTTTGTACAATATTACTCTATTTCACACAAAGAAAGTAAAATATTTAAGAATTTCTTTCCTATTCCTGTTGTGTGATGCCTTCAGTTTTGCAACAAACTGAATTAAAAAAAAAAGCAGCAGGTTTTCAGTCACACAGAAAATTAGAAAATTCTAAAATGATTGAACAGCTTTTGGCCTAGTTGCCAAAGGACAAAAGCTGAAAACAGAGGTCAATTTTGTGACATTGTAGTATCATCTTAACTAATACAAAAATGGATTACAATATTTTCACATCTTTTTTTCCAAAGATTTGTATGTCCAAATAAATACTAAATTATCATAATTCCATAAACAATAGTAATTGGTCATAAAATTTGGTTCAGTTTTAAAAATATTTCAGATTATTATTTTTATTCATTATGGCTAAAGGAAATGCCACAGAAAATGAAGTTAGAAAAGAATTATGGTACTACATCAAATTAGCAAATACCCAACTCTATAATTTCCTGCACATTATATTTTGACTCCAGATGGCTTTTAGTCATTTATTTATGAGGATCAAGTTTTTCAGTTGTTGTTTTCTACATTCTATATTAATTTAATAATTATTGTTTTAACTAGTCCGATTTACACAATGGAAACTACTGGCTGCTGGTAATATTCTTCCCAAGATATCCATGACAAGGTCCATTTCCTTCTTGAACAGTGATAGGTTTCTATGCTGTAGCTTCCAGAAGAGTTATTCCCACTAATCTATCTCCAATGTATTCAAGTTCTTCAAGAATACCCACTAAAGATACCCACCATCTTTAAACACAAGAGGAACAACTGAGAAATGTGCAATTATGATGCTTCTTTACTTCTTTAACATCTGATAGTCACATTGGCAGTTTTAAATCTTCAGAGAGTTGTGGTGGAACTTCCAATTTAACCCTTAGTATCTGAGAAGGGATTGCTGACATTGCAATTTTCACTACAACTTGAAGATGAACTCAGTGTACTTGAACCGGCCGCAGATTCTGGAAAAAAAACAACACCACACATATATATTGGATATTATACAATTAGGTTTATATATATTTCTAAATTGCTTACTGAAATTTTCCCTAAATGGTATAAAATAAACTTGCAAAAATAAAACTGAATAAAACCATTTCTGTAAAACAATATAGATACAAACATCTGTATATTAATCCAAAAAGTACAGCATTCTACCTAAGGGGAAGGGATATCTAAGCAAAGACAATTTTTTAAAGATATATGATGAAATATATTTGACAAATGAAACTTAATGCAAACATCTGCAAAGTGAACCTTACCTGAGCTGCTGAGAGAGAAAGCAGATTTGGAGTTACTGAGTAACGGTATCAAAATGTTGATAGGGACCCACCCTTCTTTGTTTGTGCTCAAATTCCTCAGATACCTAAAATACACATTTGCTGTCAAACTGTTGAAAAACCCAGCATCTACAAGAAATCAAAAAATTATATCTAATTTCAGAAGCAATATAGCCACCCCATGTTTAAATATAGATGGTATTTGGAATATAATCTTATATACACTCTGAACATTCCAGATGTCCAGCTGTGATATGAATGCAAGTTAGACTCTCATTCTCCCATCTCAGACAATATTTTATCTTCTAAATTCTCTCTTGATGGGTTCTGGACATGATAACACATATACTAAACATAAATTTAGTTTGAGAAACAAATTGAAAAACTTATTACATTTGTGAATTGGATTAACATCCCAAGACTATATGCTACAGTGTTTCCCTGAAAATAAGATCCGGTCTTATTTATTGATTTATTTTGTCTCCGAAGGAGGCATTAGATCTTATTTTGGGGGGATGTCTTCCACTGTCTCAACAGCCCCACCCAGCAGGAGCCCAGAAAGGCTTCGGAAAGGCAAAATGATGGCAAAATGGAGGCTGGGGGCACCACGCATGTCAATCCAGAGCTTGTTTCTCAGCTGCACAGGCCTTTCCTGAAAGTCTCTGATGATGAAATGGAGGCCGGGGGTGACACATGCAAGCAATAGCAAGCAGCCGCAGAAGAAGTAGGCCAGTAAGGTGAGGCAGGTGTCAGGGTGTGGGAAGTCTGACTGCAACTGTCCTAAGGTAAGTGGGTCCAGAGCAAGTGCAGCAGCTCCACACACCCCCATCCCCACCCTCTCTCCTCTCTCGGAGCATCTCTGCAGCCTAATAAGCTTTCAATCAAGCACACGCTAAGTCAGTGTTGCAATGATGGATTTATTCGGCTCTCGTAGTAAACTCCGGCTTCTGAATGAAGTAAAGTCAGCGCTGGGAGCTCTTGCCTCTCAGTGCTACTTATAGGCTCCCCCCCACCCCACAATTAGCTGCAATCATTCCCT
>JANHFM010003190.1:259796-270069 GCA_032468115.1 Grayia smithii
ATTTGTATTGAAACATTTAAACAAGATAAAAACTAATACAACTAGTAAAAAAAAACACAAAGAAAAAATCAAGCAAAAAGAAAAAAAATCCAGGAAAGAAAAAAAACTGAAGAAAAATTCAAAAGAAATAAAAGATATAAAGTGGCTTCCAATATTCTTCTTAGCAGTTATAAGTAGAAATATATTTAAATTTCTCTCTCTAAAGTTACATATTGTTCTTCTTTGTATAATCTATACTGCTTAACAGAACTATAAATCACAATGTTCTCTTTTCCATTTTTATGCAAAATGTTCATAGAAGAATAAGTTATGTTTTTCATATTTTTACATAGCCAGTGAGATCAACTAAATTTTAAGATAAGTGTGAAAGATATGCAGCATTTAATTTATAGTTTCAAAATAACTAAATATATACCAAACAAATGAAGTAAAAAAACAATCACAGCATAAAAACTTGAGTCTTAATACTACGGCAAATTTCTGATGCTGATACAAATCAATGAAAACAAGCATTAGTTTCTGAAGTATTAAGCAACATTTCAGAAATGATTAAATATGTTTAGCTTTAAAAAATAGGATATATTTCTAATCTTACTTTTATTCTTTTTATTAAAAAAACTTGATTTAAAAATAAAACCTGAAATCAATGCAAAAATACAGAGCATGATCCAGAATGCTTATCCTATAAATGAAAAAGTGAAACTTATCTTCAGTTGATCAAAAGTGTAATGAGGAAAAATATAATTTTGTTAACATTTTTTATCTCCTGCAGCCTGTTTAAACCAGAACGGAGTTCTCCCTGGTTCAATGGGGATATTTTCAAACAAGGTTTCACAAAGCTGAATCCTTAAAGCGATTCACTCAGGATCTTTGCATATGCACATATCTTATCTATATACAAACTATATTATAATTCTACAGCCCAGTCTTATTAAGCACATGGTCAACAATTTTCAATTTGGTTTCAATCAAAAAATCGCTATTTAGTTGAAAATGAAAGGTATAAATCACTGAGTCTATATAATTAGGCCAAGGACTGAAGAATATTAAATCAAAGATCACACACAGTCTGAGGGCTTCAGGTTATTCACCACTGCCCTGTTTAATTGGAAATGAGCACATTTGTATTGTTAGTAAAACAATTTTAGATCGAATGGCTGCTCAGAAAGTATATAAATCAACAAAGCAATAACATGTCTGCATGAAACTTTATCTTTTAAGTAAGAAGTGGAAAAAAATATTTACATACTTTGTTGCCTGCACGCCCAGTTCTGCCTGCCCTGTGTACATAATCCTCATAATGATTAGGACAACTGTAGTTGATTACAAGCATAAGATGCTTTACATCAAGACCTCGAGCTGCTACTGATGTAGCCACAAGCAGTTTGCATACTCCACTTTTAAAATCATTGATTATGCTGTCTCTATCATATTGGTCAATACCTGCAGAAGAAAACATATCCAGAGGATGCTGATGAACATTTACAGTTCAGTTATTTTGTCAAATAATTAAAAGACGGGGAATGCCCATTACCTCCATGAAGTGATAGACATGGGTAAGAAGCTCTCATCAAGTCTTTCAGTAATCCATCAGCATGTTCCTGTTTATCCACAAATATAATGACAGCTCCTTTTTCTTGATAATGTCCTAGTAGCTCAAGCAATTTCAAGAACTTGCTCTCTTCCTCTATGACAATCTGAAAGACCAGAATAGTTGGTGAAGGAAGCATTAGAGTTATCTCCATGGAACATCTGGAGATATCAGTATAGTTTATAATAGCAATAAATCTGATTCAAACATCGTTGTAAATGTTCAGTGAAAACTTACTTTAATTTTACAATAAAAAGCATTAATTTTTTATAGATAATCTATCATTGCAACTAGCAAACAGAGCAAGAGTCAGTTTCCTTTTTCTTGCCTTTGAGGGAAAAAAGACTTCCTAGGTACAAAGCGAGTACTACAAAGATATACCGTTATTTTGGGGTCATGTCAAAGACCCTTTCCAACCGATACAAATATTAGTTTGCTCATTAAATGATTTTTAGGGCCATTTCACTTATGGAACTCCAGGCAGCTCACATTATATCAAAATTGTACAAAATCTAAATTAACCTTACTTCCAATTAAAACTATAACTGCATTATATACTAAAACATAGACATTACTCAAATCTACATTAATCTCATTGTTTAACCAGCCTTACCCAACATCCTGGCCAAATGTGAAACCCATGAAACTGCTGAAACTGTATTTTGGCTATCTACAGCATATCTGAAATAATTTCTGAAATTATCTCCAATTTCTCAACCAGTTTACTATGTAAATGTCACTATGGGCTACTAGTGAAAAAAAAGCAAGTTTTAAACTGTATTTCAGATCACCTAAAATGTAAATTCTGGCTTCTGACTCTAAACTGATAATAATAGCTATGGATAATATTTAGAAAAATAGCTTTGGATTTAACTTTTACTTTGATAAGGCCAGTCTTCTTTGAATCTGTACTTTGTGATAGCAAAGTGCCAGTTCCAATCTGAATATGTTCCTTTATACTTTTTAGCACAACAAATTATTGGATAAACTTTACAATAAAAATTGTATGTAAGTGCTATCATTCTGCAACACAGGAAAATAAATGTTATCACTAGTGATTTGAAGAACTGTCTCATCAAAGACACACAAAACAACAAGAATTGCTCTCTGTTTTATATGATTAATACATTTCAGAAGTCAATGCCTGCAAAATATTTACAAGTAAAGCTATCTTGGATATATAACTTTGTTCTAAAGCTATCCTTTGAAGGCTGTCATTAAGACAGGGAATACAACAGTTATATTTCTACATCTTACCACTCTCTGTTCAACATCTGAACAGACAACACTCCGGCCACCAACTTGGACCTCAATCGGTTTGCTGAGAATACGGCGAGCTAAAGCCTCCATGGCTCTAGGGAAAGTAGCAGAAAACATCACGGTCTGGCGATCAAGTCTCACATTGTCTACAATGCGCATAACCTATTGTGAACAAAAGTGGGTTAATAGTGAATTTCTCAAAGCAGCTACTTATTGCTTTCCTGTGGGAAGAAATTTTTCTACAATATTCAGTGTTCACACCAGTAGTAAGCAATTATCTACTACTAAGATAATTATCCCCTTCATGGATTACTGCCTTGTCGTGACGAAGGGGCTTGCGTAGCTCAATGAAGCTATGAGCTATGCCCTGCCACCCAAAATGGAGAAGTCATAGCAGAGAGCTCTGACAAAACATGATCCACTGGAGAAGGAAATGGCAACCCACTCCAGTATCTTTGCTGTGAAAACACCATGGACAATACCAAAAGAAAAAAAGATATGATGCCAGAAGATGAGCCCCTCAGGTCGGAAGGTGTCCAATATGCTACTGGAGAAGAGCAGAGTGCTAGTACTAGAAGCACCAGAAAGAATGAAGCGACTGGGCCAAAGCCGAAAGGACGCTCAGCTGTGGATGTATCTGGTGGTGAAAGCTATTCAAAATCTTAAAATTCGATACAGTAAAAGTACTACACTCAATTTGCCAGCAAATTTGGAAAACTCAATAATGGACACAGGATTGGAAAAGGTCAGTTTACATTCCAATTCCAAAGAAAGAATATGCCAAAGAATGTTCAAACTATCGTCTCGGAGCTTCACTGCTGCCTAACAAGTTTTCAATCAAGCACACGCTGAGTCACTATTGCAATGATGGGTTTATTTGGCTCTCGTAGTAAACTCCGGTTTCATGAATGAAAATAAAGTCAGCGCTGGGAGCTCTTGCCTCTCAGCACTGCTTATAGGCTCCCACCCCACCTTGCAATTAGTTACAATCATTCCCTTCATTAAGCTGTCTCCCCCAGCTGAACAAAGCACCGGCTGAATCTTGTCACGTCCTTTTCCTCCCCTGTGCACAACTGCCCCATCCAGCAGTCACTTAGGTGTCTTCCCCTGTGCACATCCATCCCGATCCTGCAGGCACTTAAGTCTCTTCCCTTGTGCACATTCTCCCCATCCTGCAGTAACTTAAGTCTCTTCCTCTGTGCATATCCATCCTGATCCTGCAATTACTTAGGTCTCTTTCCCTATGCACCTTCACCCCATCCTGCAGTCACTTATGACTCTTCCCCTGCGCACATTCGTCCCGATCCTGCAGTGACTTAAATCTATCTACTCTGTCCCGCCGTCGTGCTGCCACCTAGCCTAGCGTGCACACACCCTTCCCACCACCGAAAGTGCTCCCCCCCTTCGTAGATGCTCCATTGCCATGTACTGACACTAATGTCGAGCATCTTGGTTGGTCAGCACTCGACACCCTAGCTTGATTTTTACCTGTGCACCTTGCCCCACCTCATGCAACCAGATGCAATGAAGTGGGCGGGGTCTTAACTAGGACTTATCTTGGGGAGAGGGCCCACATGTGGCCACATGTGTAAAATTCAAGCTAGGTCTTATTTTCAGGATAGCTCTTATTTTCGGGGAAACACAGTATTTGTACTGAATTATTTTAGTTTGCTCTATACTGTAGTTTTGTTAAAGACTGTTGTTATAATGGGAGGGGGGAGGAAGCAATATTCTAAGCTTCTTCAAGATTTCTTAACCATAGTTATATAGCTAGAATAGTATATACATACTGGGCAAAAGTATATTTCAATATATTTTGTATTAAAATACAATACCAAAGACCATCTGCTCCTTCATGGATTAGCTGAACTAACTCTCCACTGTTCAGGATCAAGCCGTTTGAGTTGCCTTTATCGTAACTGGCTACAACAGTATATTTACCAGGAGCCTAAATACGAAAATGAGAAACCGTAGTTGGTTTAATAAGAAATAATCATCTAAGTATTAGAACTGTCACAATAAATAGATTGACATTTGACTGTTAACTAAACAGTGGTATCAGTTTAGATTTTCTATAATAAAGTTTCCAAATGCAGTCTTCCGGGTTAAATTAAAGACCCATTTTATAACATTTCAGAATTACAGCTTTCTAATATGTATATGACTTTACATTCTTATGCATAAATATTTAGAACCTTTAAGAAATGTTATAACTTATAATGTTATGTTATTAATAGCTACATTATAACTGTTCATATCTATATATATAATTATTTTCTGTACTGTAATTATAAAAACATAAGCATTATTTTTTTCCTTAGTGATTACTTATTCAGTGAGTGGATTCATACATCTCATCACATTTCTTCAATAAAGATGAAAGTTACCAATTTCTTCTCTCCCTTTCCCTCCTCTTCTGCATCTGATGAATTAAATGGATCTTCTGCACTAGACCAACCATCATTTTCTTCAGAAGCATCAAGAGATTGAGATGTTTTGGACCAACCTGAATAAATCAATAATTATTATTATTATAAGAGATCTGAGATTTTCTCTCTCAGACATATAAACCCACAGACACACATATAGTTTTAATATAAAAATACAGAATCCATTTGGAACTAGGAATGACAAAACAAAATGAATATAAAAATGGGTCTAGTTCTTTTTTCCTGCTATTAGCCTTACATTCCCTGAATTTTGGTTTTAAACATGAATAATTTTGCATTAAATCATATAGAAATATTTAATAATACTAGTATTTAATATTTTGTATTATAACTTACAAAAAAGTACAAAACAAGGAACTCATTCAATACTGGCAAAGGTATACTTAGAGCAAGCAAATGATAACCACTGCATTTAATTTCAAATCACTCACTTCTAGAATAAGTAACTACTACAGAAATACACATTTTCTCTATTTAACAATACAATTTCAAACAACTGCACATATCGTCTCATGTATCTTTCTATATTGGTTCACTATTCTATCTTCCTGTCCTACTTTATTTATCACATGCAAGAAAGTAAACATATAGAGGCAGGAATATGTTTAGTTGCTAATGATGATACCTAGTTTTTATTGAATAAAAGAGGTGGGCTGCGATTGGCAGGATGTTTCAGGGAAAATTTGAATGTATTTCTCCTAATAGCTAAGATTATTCAAGTACATATAATCCCTCCCTATTGTTACCAATAAATAGAACAATTTCTTTAATGGACAGTGTCTGGAAATGTCAAACAAAGGAAACATAGGAGAGATATTTGTGTCTGTGAATTTTTCTTTCTGAGATTTTTGCAGTCTGCAACTATCACTTCCACCAGATCTTGAAGACATTTATATTTAGTCAGTCATAGACTGCCAGTGTAATGCAGAGGTCAATGGGTTGCATTGAATTGTAGCTTCTGACATCTTGAAAGAACAATTATGCTACAAGAAAGCTACAATTATGGAATACATCTAGATTGTTCCTCATTATGATTTCGTCATAATGGTAAATGGGAAACCCTCTGATTACATCTTGACATCTTTAGAAGCAGAAATATGCAGATCTGTACAACAGGTAGAAATTCTAAAAAGAACTAAAAAGGAAGCTTTTATGAAATAAATGGGCACAAATGATGAATTAAAAGGCAACAATCCTATCTACCAAATCCTACCATGACTAAATCAAGCAAGCAATCTGTGTTTGAGAGCAGGTCTGTTGTGTCTCAAGTAGGCAAGGAAAGAAAGCCACAACAAACCACACCATGCAGAAAGCTCAGCGATCTAGGCCCAAGAAAAAATACGTTACCTTGCCTGCCTTGGGCTGTTAGTAAAAGGTAAGTAGCGCTGACCCACTTTGCCCTGTTCCATGTTAACACAGACCTTGCATCTGTGAAAGAACTGAATAATAAATATCCCTCCTTCATTATGCTGCAGCTGTATCATTTATATTATTGGAAGCTATATTTAACCTGTTCATAATTAAATGGATGCCCAAAAGCAGTTTGTTTTGTATAGCTTTACCCATATAGAGATAATGTTTTTCCTATAGCATGAAGATTCTGTATATTTTGTGGGAATGTAAGGCTTAATAATAATTACTAGCAAAGGAGCAATGCAATATATGGAAATGCAAGGAACCAGAGTATTTAATGACTGATTAACTTGATCTCTGACACACAGGGACCCCTAATGAGTACTATAAGAGTTTGGGTGAGATATCCTCTGGGATCTTCCTGATATCAACAGAGCTTTCTCCTGCTTCCTGTCACTGATGCCAGCTGCTTACTTGCCAGGAAGAGAGTTGATGAATAAACAAGCAATAGCAACAGCAGCAGGTTTTCTTCTTCCTTAGTTACTCATATCTTCAGAATGGATACAGAAAACCTTTAACTCTTTTTGTTATCTATCGGACAACTTGATTTTTGGAGTCCAAACCTGGTAGCCTTAGTAAGGGACAACAGTATCCACAGAGCTACAGTTGTGAGACTCCTGCCAGGTCAAAACATGCTCATGTTTGGTGCGGCCTATATTTCAGATATGAGACTCAGGTTTTACACTGACAATTTTCAATAATTTCCAAATGAGAGCAGTAGATAGATAGATCAGGCAAAGGAAGAATTCATTTTATTAATGTAGTGCTTCCTCATAATGTTGAGTTCATTTTATCATGGCTACAAATGATTATGGTTGCTATACTCTGCTATACAATTATTATGGTTGCTATACAAATAATTATGGTTCCTATACTTTCTTTGATCTCATCCATTCCCTTTATCTAGTGTCATCTTCTGTCAGTGTCACCCTCAGCCTTGCAGAACAAAATAACATCTTTTACTCCATCACAGTGATGGCGAACCTTTTCGGCACCGAGTGCCCAAACTGGAATGCACGTGCATACACCTGCAGGTATGCACGCTGGAGCACCAGAAACCCAAACACCAGCTGGCCGGTGCGCATGCCTGTTTTTGGGGCATTTTTGGCAGTTTTTGGAGGCCATTTTCAGGCTGTTTTTCAGGCCATTTTGGCCTGAAAAAACAGCCTGAAAACTGCTTGGAAAATAGCCTGTTTTGGGGGCATTTTTCAGGCCGTTTTCTGGTGCTTCAGTGCCTGCAAAGAACAGCTGAGAAGAGCAGAAGAGCAACTGGTGATGGCACATGTGCCCACAGAGAGGGCTTCGCGTGCCACCTCTGGCATGCGTGCCATAGGTTTGCCATCACGGCTCTATCATCTGCCCACATTATCAGCTTGCAGCATAACTGCTTGAACTTCATTTGCATGGAATATTTGATATACTGACTCAGCCTTCCATCCTTCTGAGGACCCAGGTTGTTGGGGGCAATATGCTGACTCTTAAATTGCTTTGAGAAGGCTATAAAGCACTGCGAAACGGTATAGAAGTCTAAGTGCTATTGCTATTTCTTGATTTCAAGGCTGATTGATCAATTCTTCTGCAGTCTTTAGATCTGTAGTAATAATCAGATCCATCATTTCTACAAAATATTCTAGATGTAAATATTTTATTTCTGGATGTTCACCTTTCACAGACACAAATTAACACTGGCAATACCTTTAGCCATATACTTATCATTAATAAACTTGCCTAGTTTTTTTTTTTATTGTTTTCTTCCCTTAGATCAGGTGTCTGCAACCTGCAGCTCCAGAGCCACATATGGCTCTTTTGTCCCCCTGCTGTGGCTCCCTGTCCCCTGAGCTCACCACACGCCCCTCCCCCTCCCCCCCCTCAGTAACTTCTCCCTTGGCCTGAGAAGGTAAGGGTGATTACCTAAGGTAACACCAGGAGCCACAAAACCTGGGTAAGTGTGGCTGGGGGAGATGTCATGTGACTGGGTGTTGAGTTGGCCACGCCCACCCAGGTTTTGTGGCTCCCAGTGATTTCTTTCCTGTGGGAAACGGGTCCAAATGGCTCTTTGAGTGTTTAAGGTTGCAGACTCCTGCCTTAGATTAATAAATGTAATTCCCTCAAACAAAAAGGAAATGAGTAACTATTTTAGTGTAGTTGTTAAACCAGACTAAGGACAGCAATGGATCAAGGTAACTTCACATTTTTTGAAACCTGAAAGTCAAATTTCATAGAGGCATTAACCTCTATATTTTAATATTTTATAATATTTACCAAGATCGCAATATAATATAAGTACCACATCATTTTTTGTTTCATACCGTAACTTTTCCAGTTGGTTCCATGGAAAGCTTTTGAATTTACCTTTGCTTTTTTCAAGATTCTTTGATGCTACTGAACTGACACAACCATCTGGACTATCTGCATTTCTCATTTCTTGTTTTCTCAAGTGCCTTCCCTCATTTTTTGAAGGGCTATTCATGGAAGAAAGTGAGAGTTATCATTTATAGTTATCTTAATAGTGCATGCAGGATGATTCACATCACAGAAAGATCTTTAAAACAAACTGCAGGGGGTGGGTTTAAAAATAAAAAAGACTGATTGTGCATTAGAATATAAAACCACAAGGGAAAATGTGGTTTTTAGAAAACCATGTATAACCTGAGTCTATTTCTTGGGAAAGCCTCTAAGGTATATTTAAGTACTGTACAGAAGTTAAGAATTTAAATCTCTAATTTGGCCCATGACACTTGAAATCCAAAAGCATCAATTGTTTCCAATATTTTAAAAAGTAATCATTGAGGTAGAGAATGACTCACCTGGTATTAGCTGAGAGAGACAAAGGTAAACTCTGAGTATGTTCAACAGCTTTATGCTGGCTAGCTTCTGTGAGTGAGAAAGAGAGAGAGAAAGAACCTATCACTGACAAGCTTAAGCTTTGGAGACCAACATTAAAACTCTCTAATCATGAGTGAAGGCAAACTGTTGTTCAAACAGGGAACTATTTTATCTGCAGTCCAAATATCTTAATAAATGTATACAATAAATTTATACAATCACAATGTACTGGGTATGGACAGAATTCTCACTTAAATAATAGGGTTTGAACTGTAACTGATTGTAACTTGCTCTTGGCCATCACATCTAGCTCATAATATATACTCTGCTTATCCTTTCCTTTTCTTAATTGGGGCAAATCGTGCGTGCGTGCGTGCACGAAGAGAACTGGTAGTAAAGGTAAGTAGAACCCACCCCTGATACTTTCCCTTCCCCCATTTTCTATAGGAAAAACTATGAGGCTACAACTAGAGATGGAAGTGTGTTGGGAGTCCTGCTTCAAATAATGACCGCCATTTCAAGGAAGAAGAGCTAGTTTTGTTCCCCTCCTATGAAATTTGTTTCTGTTTAGAAAAATAAACACAATTTTTACTCTATGCTGATATTTTACACTTAAGTATTAGATATCAGGGAGACTGATGAGAAAGACTTAACTTACGCCTGCAAGCCTGTAATTGGCTGGTCAATACTTTTCTAATTTCATTTACCCAGGTAGCTTTGATTTCAGGAGTTG
>JANHFM010003190.1:340687-351710 GCA_032468115.1 Grayia smithii
CAACCCCACCCCCAAAGGCCAAATCCCGAGCTCTACACAATCGAATTAGCCGCACAGCTGCATCAAACGGTCCACACACCATGTTTACGAGTCCCACCACATGCCTGCGCCCGGCCTTGGAGCAGGGCGGCCTCCGCAAATATTTTCTCACCCTGATAACGGACTGGGTTTGTAAAGCGACCCAGGATCCCGTTTCGAGCCAAGGTCAAAGCCAAAGAAACTTCCGCGCATCTCCTTCCTTTAAACGCCGCTTCCTTTCTACTCAAGCCGGCGAAAGAAGCCGCGAAGGGCGGGAGAAACCCGGGATTTCAATTTCGCCCTTGGCAACGCGCCTTGCACTTTCCCTCACGCAGCAGCGGTAGAGGAACCGCCCAAGCGAAAGAAACACGCACCGCACAAACACACACACATCTCGCGCACCTGTCGGTCTGACTCCTTGACTTTCCACCAGCCCCCGGGAGAGGCGGTGACGGCGGGTTTCTGGCGTTTCTGCTTCTCCGGACCACAATGGAGCCACAAGGTGGTCTCGCAACGGTCGTCTCCCCTTCCCGGCTTTCTGCGGCCAGTTCCTTCACTCCGCGGCTGCTCCCCTCCAGGGGAACCGGCGCCTCGTAAGGTGGGGAGTGAGGCAGAGATGGAGGGGGCGGAACAGCTTTTCACAGCCCGACACGCGCCTCTCCGCCTGCGCTTCAGCGCCGCCCACTCCCCTCAGCCGCTGCACGGCCCGGACTGAAGAAGAAGAGGCGGAGGAGAGAAAGGCGGGACGCGGGAGGGATGCTGCAGCTCAACACCTTTGTCACTTGCCAGGCCCGGAGGGTCTCAGGGATTTGGGCGGGAGGTGTGGTGGTGGTCGGGCGATGAAACCCGCTTTTCGGACCAGTAGCTTGGCTGCTTCCCTTTTGCTAGTGGTTCCCACCCCCCTCCTTTCCTGTGTCTCACTCACAGCTTGGCTCTCAGCCGCTGGTCCTTTTTCTGGATGGCGGCTAAGAGGATTGCGTTTTTATAAGCCTGCCCAGGACCGAACTGAATGAGCTCAGTGGGACGCCCTCCCTTCGAAGCCGATGCAGCTATATGTTCGCGCTTCCCGCCCCCCACGTCCTTATGTTAGCCAGATTTGGAGGCTGGCCTTTGTTGGATGAGAGTCGCTGTTAACGGCGGGGGGGAGGGGTGGGTGGAAGTTTGTCAAGATCTGCCCTACAAAATATAAACTCTACTGCCAGGCCTGATCCATCAACGTTCCAGATTGAGGATCAGAACTGAAATAGGGATGAGAAATTAAGGCTGCCCTGGTATCCCCTTCCAACATTGTGGTTATTAAGCCTTAATTGCTAAACGGTTATGCTTACCGTTGGCCTGGTTGGTAGTCCATACCATTTTAAGATGACACAAGAAAAATGACCAGTGATCTATTTTTATCGATATGATGAGCATGTTTTATTGGATGGGAAATGTAACTGTAAGGGCCCTAAAGTTCAGCTATAAAAATGTAGCAGAGAAAACGTTCTGCTTAACTGCTGTTGACTTCATGGAAATGTCCATGAAGTTTTATGGGTAGAAATATTGACACAGCTGGTTGCTGTCTTCCTCCAGGATGTTTCTTTTGAGTGCCAAGTCTAGACTACCACCTGGTGGACTCCCATATGCTTACTAGGCATGCAGATTGCATGGATTTCAAGCCCAGACAATGCTAGACAAAGCTAGTGCTTTGACTTTTCCATCTGCAGCATGACCTAATCCAGTGTTTCTCAACCTTGGCCTCTGGAAGATGTGTGGACTTCAACTCCCAGAATTCCGCAGTCAGCAGAGCTGGGAGTTGAAGTCCATCCATCTTCCAGTGGCCAAGGTTGAGAAACACTGAGTCCTAATCAGACCAAGACTGTATGTAGTTTAGATATAAGCCACCAAGGGTTAACTGGATGTTTTAGATTGTAACTGATAGCCCCTAACCAGTCTAAGCCAATACAGGTAGTCCTCAATGTACGACTACAGTTGAGCCCAAAATTTATGTTGTTAAGTGAGAAATTTATTAAGTGAGTTTTGCCCCATTTTACCACTTTTCTTGCAACATTTTTCAAGCGAATCACCGCAGTTGTTCAATTAGTAACACAGCTGTTAAATGAATCTGGCTTCCCCATTGACTCTGCTTGTCAGAAGGTTGCAAAGGGGGATCACATGATCTCGGGACACTGCAGCCGTCATAAATATGAACCAGTTGTCAAGCATTTAAATGTAAATCATGTGACTGTGCTGCAATGGTTATAAGTGCGAAAAATGGTCATAAGTCACTTTTTTCAGTGCCGTTGTAACTTTGAATAGTCACTAAGTGAACTGTTATAAGTTGAGGACTATCTGTACTTTGGAATTATGGGAGAAATATTGTGTTTTAACCATTGTGCCACTATGGCTCATATGTATTTGAGTATAGTACACTATCCATTGCATGTTAGATATTATATTGGGGAGCATCTTCCATGGAATTTGATCATATTAAGCTTGTGTAGAGAACAAAATACTGACCTGATAAAGTGTGATTAGAGGCTTGCCCCACCTTTGCGTTGGTAAAATATATAGAATTTGTAAATCTCTTATCTATGCAAGTCTATATAAGCAGGAAGCTGACAAAATAGCTTTATACATGTAGTCCTTGATTTACAACCACGATGGAGCCTAAAATTACTGTTGCTAAGCAAGGCAATTGTTAAGTGAGTTTTGCCCCATTTTGTGACTTTTTTGCCATAGTTGTTAAGTGAATCACTGCATTAAGTGAATCTGACTTCCCCTATTCCCTTTGCTTGTCAAGAGCTGGCTGGGAACATTACAAATGATGATCACATGATCCCGGGACAGTGCAATTGTCATAAATAAATAACAGTTGCTAAGGAGCTGAATTTTGATCATGTGACCATGGGAGTACTACAATGGTTATAAGTGGAAAACAGTCATAGGTCACTTTTTCAGGGCTGTCGTAACAGTCATTAAACAATGGTTGTAAGTCAAGGACTACCTGTACATTTTCTATGCAAATAAAGATGATGAGAAAACAGATACCATTTTGTTATCTAATACAGGTAGTCCATGACTTATAACAGCTCATGTAGTGACTGTTCAAAGTTAAGACTTATGATCATTTTTCAGTTACAACTTTTGCAGCATCCCCATGATCATGTGAAAAGAATTCAGATGCTTGGCAAAGGATTCATATTTATGACTGTTGCTGTGCCCAAGGTCATGTGATCACCTTTTGCGACCTTCCGACATGCAAAGTCAATGGAAGCCAGATTCACTTAGCAACCACGTTACTAACTTATCAACTGCAGCGATTTACTTAACAACTGTGGCAAGAAAGGTCAAAAATAGAGCAAAACTCACTTAATAAATGCCTCACTTAACAACAGAACATTTGGGCTCAATTGTGGTCGTAAGTCAAAGACTACCTATAATAGTTATGCCCCTAGTTGCAGTAGTTTTATGAATGGTCAAGCTTTCTCCTATCAACCATTAATTGGTCCCAAAAAAATTGCTTCAAAAAAATAAATTGGCAAATTTCAATTCCCATATTCAATTTTTATTTTTCATCTTATGTGGGTGTGAAGTCTTTTTTTTTAAGTAGAGCTTTCTTCCCTCCTGTGCAAATCAAGACACTGTTGTTTAGTTGTTTGTAAGAAAAAGAACTAATGCTAATTTTAAAAAGCAAAACTAGCAAAACAGCATGTTCCTTAACTAGTCACTGTAACGATCATGCTTGATCAGGTGTTTTTGCAGTATCTGTTAGTCCTAATGACATTAAACTACTTAGCATTATAAGCACATACAAAAATTAATTTGGTTACATCCTTTCTGTAATAGGCTGGCTTATCTATATTGACTCTAAAAGGGTATTTTTCACTTTTATTCAGATATTGCAACAATTCAAAAATGTTTTCATATGGAAGATTTTAATTCTTTCAGTCTGTGCATAGTACTGTACTGTATTCCCTTGCAAAATCATCTGAATTTCTTATTCAATACATAGTAAAACGAGGACTGCTTTCTTAATGCTAAAAGTTCTGCAATAGTATGTGCATTAGATTTTTAAAAAAAAAATCATTAAAAATATCTCATTCCCCTTGTATTTGACATGCTTCTATATTAAATTTACCATATAACTGATTAAGATTAGTTCTTCTGAAAGTACCTCTACGTTTTTCTGCACTGATAGTAAAAAAGACAATAGTAAAATCTGATTGTGTATAAATGTATTCAGCAAAGTATAATTAAATTGTACTTTAGATAATTACAATTTTAAAAACTCCTATCTAAATTAAGAGCATCATGCCCGCAGACTGGTACACAATACACCAAAACAAATATGTAAATTTTATTTTATTGCAAGCAGATTTAAACATCTACTGCTTTATAGAGAATCTACAGAAAGTCCCAAAATATGGATATAAAGAATTCGTGTTATCTACAGAAATGAAAATTTAAAAACAGCACAGAAAATAAACTTTACATCGATACACATGTATATATTTTATTTATATATATTTATATATATCATCTTAATAATTGAGACTGCTTTGAACCTTTTAATGAAGTATTATAGATTAAGAGAGATTTTAAAGGCTGAATTATCAGGCACGTGAACTTATCATTGTACGATTTACAAATACATGTCAGTATTTAGTGCTGATGACTATAGATATTTTAATGATTAATGTTCTAATAACTATGTTCCGCTTTTCCCAAGAGCATTTTCTGCCAATTCTACTTTGCAATATAGATTGAAAGATTATTGAGAACAGTAAACACATCACAGAATTTCAGACATACTTAAAATTCTGTATAATTTCGAGAAAGGTAAAGCTATAGAAACTGATGTGTGCAATTATACAATGTACAATCATACACGTAATTATTTCTTTTATAATACTTTTGACAATATTCTGTTAAAGCTTTCTGACATGATCTTATGGATATCACATTGTGTAATTTCCTCTGATACTTGCATGATATGTATAATAAACAGGTCGATGCAAGCAGGAGATTAAATGGTTTTCTTTTTTATCTCAGGTAGTTGGACAAAATAATAGATCATAAATAACTAAGAAAATTGATAGCACTGACTTGGGAAGGAAATAAAGCAAAATGAAATATTCCCTCTTCCTAGATTTCCATCTGTTTTGATTAATTTTATCAAGATTATTTATTGTTACTCATTTGTAATATCTAATTATGGGGTATAATCCACAGTGCATAGAAATAATCCATAGCTATAAAAATAATTCTATAATTTCCTTCGCTTCCACTCAGATAAAAAAAAAAAATCCATCACCAAATGAGGTGCAAGCATCACATTGAGCTAATAACCAGTCTAATTTTTCAGATGTTCAAGGTAAGACATAATGACTGCATATCTCACTTATTTGGTAGAATTCAATACTGGGTACACTAGTGTACATATATTGAGATTTAGTGCATAGAAGTCTCTGCCCTAGAATTTTACACATATGCCTGTTTGTAGAAAGGCAATGAAGGAAAATTGAAGTTAATACCTAGATACCTTTTCCTTTTGTCATTTTCCTAAAATATTTTTAGAACCCACCTTGTCGTAAACAAAATGGAGCTTTTAAATTCAAAACTGTCTCCTAACTTAAATATAATGAGAGGGATCCCAGATTTGATTACAGGAGACGTTGAGTTTAATGTTAAGAAGTAATTAAGTCTAGGACCAGCTCCTAGAAGGGGATGGTCAAAAAAGTCACCCCAAAAAAGTCAAGAAAGTGTCAGCTACTGCATGATTAAAACCCAGCCTCTCTTTATGTGGGTGATAAAAGGAGGCAGGGTTTTGATTGTTCAGTCTCAGGCACTATTTGCCCTTTTTTGACATTTACGCACATTCACACACACATATACACTGGTAGATGCCCCCTGAACTCAGTGGTAAAATACATTTTTAATTGTTTTTTCTCCACAACTACCATTAAATGTTTCAGCCTGTAATTTTCTGGGGGGAAACAGTTGTGATGCAACAATGTTGCTGTGAGATCTTTCTTGGGCAGGGCAGGGATGCAGCATTTTCAATAACCGCACAAGAGTCTTCCCATTTTAAGGCTAATGGATGGAAATGAAAACATAAAGAAGCAAGTGATACAAAGTTTTATGGAACAATACAAAATAATGGTGGCAGCAATTCCTTGTAAGACTTGCCTATTGAAAGCCAATATTTACAAGCCAAAGCAAATAAAATAAAAATCAGCAGCTTTGGATGAATTTGAAAGAACGAACCTATGTCTAATATTAACATTCATCAGAGTTTCTACAATCTCAATTCCATTATAAGCTAAATTCTAGAGCTCCAAAACTCATATATATAAAAAAATTCCTCTAAAACATATACTTAAAAATAGAATTGATATATTAACAAATGTATGCATAAATCAGATATATAAAGAGCTTCAATATTGAAAAATATTTCATTGCAAAGGCATTTTTTAGATTTCTAAAAAAATACATTAAAAATAATTTTGCTAATTATACCCAGAGAGAGATTTATCACTAGTACAGGTATAAAATCAATACCCACATCAAGTTGATTTTCTTTTAAATAAGAAATATTTATATATTTACATTTTACAACCAGTGTTTTATGTAGGGGACTTTTCTACCCAACCTTCAAGTATGCAGTGTCAAATAAATATCTAACATTAAATATGTTGTAAGTGTATTAGCAACACCAGAAACAGAAATTGCTTGTATCTTAAACTTACCGAAATGCTATGATATAGGGAACTGTATGGAATGGGAAAACATAAAAATGACAACATTCATTAGTGCTTGTTCCACACATGATGATGCAAAAATGATGAGATATTATGTTGTGACATTACAACACAAGATCAATTCATTACAACACAAAATGTCATGTGCAAGTAGATAAGGGGTGAAGTTTGTATTATGGTATATGTTTTCCTCACTTGCCCCATCATTACCAGCTTCACCAGACTTGGACTCCTATGAACGACCCAGATTCTTTTTTCTTTATAGTCTTTGGTATAATGCATATTTCACAATTTGCCTTTTAAAATATTTGTTGTCCCTATCTCTGCTCAGGAAGTTAACAGGGAATTTGCACAAACAGCAATGTTAAGTTTCAGTAATCTTTAAACCTTTTTTATACTCTAAATAAAATACTGGAGAAAAAATTAAACCATGCTGGTATGTGTTTGCTATTATTAAAATCAATAGACAGCAAACGAGTCTCAAATGACTTTCTATTTAAGTAATGGGAATACACCACATGGTGGTGCTAGCTAACACACAGAGTCACAGTTAATACCATAAAATTTCTTTTTAGTGTTGATTCCCCTTCTATTTTTAATATCAAATTAAAAGTAAAACAAGAAAATACTTGCTTTAATAATAATTTGTTAAATAATCAATTATTTGTTTTTCTTAATTAAAATAAGACCACAAACTAGCAGAACAGTTCCTAATATACTACTTTAGGGCTACTATAGTTTGTTTATTACTACAACTCCTATGGCTGAATTTGAAGGTTCAATAATTACTTTCAGTCTAATTGTTGTACTGGTCACATCACACATTTGATAGCCAGACTGACTTCTTAAGGATTATATTAAATATACTTTAGAAGCATTGGTCTTTAGCAAAAAAAAAAAAAAATTCAGATCACATAATCCTGTTCTGACAATACAAAGATATTAGAATGTTTCTTGTGTGCTGATTTGCACAGCAGAAACACCCACAGAAAAAGCAAAGAAAGGACAAAGACTGTCAAAAGCAGCATTAGCAAATATACTTGCTGACTGAACATCCAAAAGCATTATTTATGACTGACCATTTTTCAAAATTCATATCCAGAGATAGTCACAAATCGAAGCAGGGCTCATCGAACAAATAAAAAGTGATGATGGAGGTAATACACACAGTTTCTGACTGACAAGAATGAAAATAGCATTAGAACTATTTCCACAGTACCAGACTGTGTACATAACTTATTGTTTCAATAGTTCAAAAACATAAAAAAAGGACCAATACTCCTGGTTTTGTAGCAGGCTTGTCAGGATCTTACACGTGGCAGCAAAAGTCACGATTTCCTGGTTGGGTTCTTAAATGGTCCTTTGCAGGTGGGTTGGGGTGGGAGCTGCTGTAGTTCTTAAAGGCTTGAGTTGGTGATCTGTCACAGAGATGTTTCAAAACCTGCACTTTGGTGGTAGTACTGTGTGCTGGAATTACAACGCTTGGAATAGTTGGAGTAGCCAAAGATAGATGGGAGCATTGAGTAATCATAGTTTTGCCAGCGTGTGACCAT
This sequence comes from Grayia smithii, assembly GCA_032468115.1. Taxonomy (NCBI): domain Eukaryota; kingdom Metazoa; phylum Chordata; class Lepidosauria; order Squamata; family Grayiidae; genus Grayia; species Grayia smithii. The sequence goes on from JANHFM010003190.1 coordinate 349,002, forward strand.
TATTTTTTTAGAATGAGAACGAGACCTTTTTGCTGAGGACTTCTTGCATTCATTACTTTGATATTTTGTTCTCTTCAAAGAGGCAAGAGGTGTGAATTCTGAAATAGGGTCCTCATCATGGTCGGATGTTTTCTGCCAAAAAATCAAAACAAATATATACTTTTTTAATAGTCACAACTGAATTAATACTACTATCTAAAAGTGACACTATGGCCAAATGGCTACAGAATTAACTTTGGACAGCTGTTTGATTATACTAGAATCAAGACAGTTGGAATGAGAGAGCAATTTCAGTTCATTTTATGTGGCATTAATATTGCGGGTGATGGGAGTAAGAAAATCCTTAGCTAAGAGCCGCTTTTTATACTGTATCTTACATAACCCTACATATTCATGACATATTGAAATTACTGAAATTGCAGATAGTTTGTTCAATTTCAAAAGACAATAATTATCTGGATATTTTCATGTAAGAATTAACCTGCCCTTCCCATAGCCAAAACTATGAAGGCAAAACCTTCTGATTTTTGAACCACAGTTAGAAAAGTCCGGATATGAAGGAAAAAGCCATGGTTGGCAAACAGTGCTCTAAGTTCTATCTGTTACAGTGATACCAGATTTGATTGTAATCCTAAAAGACTGAAAATATACTCAGGAGTCACAAAGCTTTGATTTGTGTTTTCCTGCAGCTTTGGGACTCAAGGAGCAAAACTACAGTACCGTTAATTATCTCCCTCAAATATTATCCTTTGTATAAAGCAGTGGTTCTCAACCTTCCTAATGCCGTGACCCTTTAATACAGTTCCTGATGTTGTGGTGATCCCCAACCATAAAATTATTTTCATTGCTACTTCATAACTAATTTTGCTACTATTATGAATTGTAAACACCTGAAAGACAGGTGTTTCCTTGACCTTTCTCACAAGCGCAATGGCCTAACAAAAATCAGAGTCTACGGCACCTACTTGGAAATAGGACCTGTTAGACTCGCCTGGAGATGGATAGAGGAGCGGTGTCTTGGTTCCTAAGACCATTGGAAATATGTGTTTTCTGATGGTCTTAGGCGACCCCTGTGAAAGGGTAATTCGACCCCCAAAGGAGTCCCGACCCAGAGGTTGAGAACCACTGGTATAAAGCATCATGGTGGGTAGAAAGAGCCAGTGGCCAAAATCAGAATGATTTTTATCATCACATGACTAGCAGTTGCCCTTATTACAATCTGAAAAATAATCTTTGTTTTTAGCATTTTTTCCATCCGATTGTTCCCATCTCCTGTCTGAGCAATGTGACAATGCTTTATGAGCTATGGTGATAGATTTATTTTATAGAAAACACAAATTAATCACTTAACTTAAACTGTTCCCTCAGATGATAATCAGTTCTATTGAATTGAGGAGCATCTTACATATATTAATTCTATTGAATGACCCTCCCCCAAACTATTTTATCTGACATTTTCAATGGATTTCCCCCATCAGATAGGCTATTTAATGCTACAGTTGTTTTTACTGTATCAAAATATAAATACCTTTTAAAATGAAAAAATTGGCATGCCTATTCTCTGATAATTTAGCTTTTCTGCATATTTTATCTTATAACGCTAAAAAATAAAAATGTTGCATTTTTTCCTTGTGCTGTGGGATATTTTTTCCAAATATGAATTTCCAGCTTCAGATATCAAACTAGATTAGACTAATTTTGAATGGAAAATAATAAGGTCAGGTTTGGGGCTACTAAAGCATTTCAAGTTATCTCCATCCCTAATTTACAAGGAAATATTTAAGGTTGCACAAATATCTGAAGGACTGATTCACAAAGCATGCTGGGGAAAGCTTCAGCAACTGTTCCTGACTGTCTAAGGGCAAAGAACATGCACAATTGCTTTGCCTTCATAGTGTTCCCAAAGGTGGCATTATCTGGATATGTACAGTTGGTGACAGCTGTTGAGGAAGCTATGCAAGACTTCCAAGAAGATATGGCTGCTTTAAAGCACCAGGAAGAACGGCTTCATTCATGCTAATTTCCTTTGAGAAATTTTCTTCTGAATGTTTCACACAACTCTGGATATGTTTAACTTTCCAAGGGCTTTTTTTCCCATTATAATCTATGCAACAGAACGTATGTGAAATTGTACCTCTGTTCCTTGTTCCTGATTTATAATGTGTGAAAATATTTCTTAGAGAAATTTATTTATTTTGAACTGCATACTCCTGTGTACCTGTAATGTCCATCCAAGGGCTTTGAAGTCTGTAGTTTTTGCTTATATACGTGTTCAGAGATTTAAGATAACTATTGGTACCTTTGGGATTTGTTTCATCGTGTTAGGTACAGGCAATGTTACAGATTGGCAGCATTCATTATATATGGAAGTTTTATACAAAATACTTAGGAAAATGTTCTTTGACTCATCTTACACATAGTTGTTTGAATACCATATTTAATTAAACTGCATTTGTGCATGCAACCTAACTAAAATAAGTGAAAAAAATAAAACAAATTAGATTGCTTTTGAAATTCTATTTTTTTTCAGAATGCATGCACATACATGCTCCCACACACAACATTCTATTATTAAAAACTTACCTGTATGGTGAACTAATCAAAAACAGACTATAATACTCAGAATAGAAGAATCAGACTTAAACTGGGAAAATACAGCAAAAACTCTGGAGGAAATGGTTTTCTCTTTGAAAATATCACAGCACACTA
>JANHFM010003190.1:392378-405022 GCA_032468115.1 Grayia smithii
ACTGTTTCCTAATATGATTCAATTGCTTATTTGTTCCCTATGACTATCATTAAGTGTTGTACCTTATGATTCATGCCAAATGTATGTTTTCTTTTATGTACACTGAGAGAGTATGCACCAAGAGAAATTCCTTATGTGTCCAATCACACTTGGCCAATAAAGAATTCTATTCTATTCTATATGTCAACCAAAGGAATTTCAGCATTTTTGAGCCAACAGACATATCTGGTATTTGGTTATGTCCCAGGCACTCTCACAAAAGATCTACTCTAAACAGCACAGCCAAATTCCGCAAACTTACATGTATACAAGCCACAAGGTACAGACTACCATGCTGTCATTCTTGGCCATTTCTTTAGGCAAAAGGAATAGTGTTCACCATTCTTATTTTCTAAAGATGCCTATTACATTTATATTTTGAAGATGAAGCCACAGCCTAGAACAGTGATGGCTAACCTTTTTGCTGTTGCATGCCAAAAATGGGGGGAGTACGGGGGGATCGCCTGGGCGCATGCCCACATCCATAATTCAATGCCCCCAGCACCCTACCCCCAACGCATGTGCACGCCCCCCCCTTTTGGCACGCGATGGCAAAAAGGTTACCGGTGGGGTTTTTCACCCTCTCCAGGCTCCAGAAGCTTTCCTAGAGCCTGGGGAGGGCAAAAACGGCCTTCTCCACCCAACTGGAGGCCCTCTGAAGACCGGAAATCGCCTGTTTCCCAACTTCCAGTGAGACCAGAAGGCCCCAAAATCAGCTGCCCAAAACACGCGCATGCACGCTGGAACTGAGCTAGGGCAACGCTCGTGTGCCCAGAGATATGGCTCCGTGTGCCACATGTGGCACACATGCCATAGGTTCGCCATCACGGGCCTAGATCTCTGCGGCAGTTCATAACAGTTTAACAAATAAAATCAAACAGACAATGGAGCCCAGCAGAGAGCAACAATGATCTCTGTGCCTAGACAACTGGGCACAGTCAGAGATCATGGCAGAAACTGAGGGGTTTCATAATGTCATTTTATCATTACATGTGATCCATTCTTGCAGATATCACACAAGAAGAAAATACTTCACAAACATTGCAAAAAGTTGCTAATGGAAATTGACAAAAACCAGAACCATCTCCTCTCACCACCCAGACTATTGAATAATTTAGGATTTCATATTGACAACCGTGCTTTCAACTCAAAATAGCTCTGTTTGTTGGTCTCTTTCACTTTGTTTTTGAACAAGAGATACTACATTAAAAGATGTTGCCTTTAGTCAGTGTCTCAATAGGCAAAGTTTACCGAAGATTTTCTCTGTGTTCTTTAATGTAGCTCCTCTAAGAAGCACATTTTCTGATCCCAGTGGCCTGCAAAGTAAACATATTAATTAGTTTTATCAAGGGAAGAAACCAAGCATTTTCAGAATGAAATGAATTGCTGAACAAACAAGGAAACATAATTTTGAATATGACAATTCATGAACACGTTTAATACATAAAAAATAATGCTAATCCTAACCAAAACATACTAAGCAAACCTTTAAAAGTTCTTGAATGAATATTGCTGAAATACAAACTGAGAATTAGAGTACATTCGGAAAACGTTAAAGCTATCCTCCATGTATTTTATAAACTGCTATAGAGTTCAATGCTGCTTATTAAGTAATCAGTTGGAATTGGAATTATTGGATTTAATCAGAAAATTTCATTTTAATTACACTGTGCTATAGATCATACAAGATAGGTTATTTGAATAAGAGAACTAGATATTTAGCTGTTTGTTGCTAAATATTGGAGAATTTTAATTGTATGTGGTACAGGTAGTCCTTGACTTACAACTATTTAGTGACCATTCAAACCTGCAACAGAGCTGAAAAATGTGACTTATGACTGTTTTTTACACTTACATCCACCTGCAGCATCCCCATGATCATGTGATCAACATTTGGACATTTGGCAACCATCATGTATTTATGATGGTTGCAATGTCCTGGGGTATTATGATCATCTTTTGTAACCTTTGACAAGCAAAATCAATGGGTAACCAGGTTCACTTAACAACGGTATGATTAACTTAATAATTGCAGTGATTCACTTAACAGCTGTAGCAAAAAGGGTTGTAAAATGGGGCAAAACTCACTTAACAACTGTCTTGCTTAGTAATGGGAATTTTGGGATCAATTGGGATCATAAGTTGAAGACTCCTGTATAGTCTCCTTATTTAATTACATAAACTTGCACACACATATATTACTAATTAATATCTGCATGATTTATGTTTGCATGATCACAGATAGGAAACAGTAAGTATATGCTTCAAAAATATTAGATCTTAAATGTGGTTCCAAAATCTGAATACAATTAAAACATGCTAAATATATATATATAAAAAATAAACAGGAAAAATTATTTATACTCCCTCTGAAGTTAAGCCTAATATATCAAAATGATGAACAGCAAAGGTCTATTTCAAAGAAGGAATTTTGTTAGAAGGAATTACAATGAGTCATAATCTGCTTTTGCTCATTGACAGAGATATGTCAAAGTATTGCAAAATTTGCTAACAGGATTGATCTATTATCAGGCCAAATATGCCAAAACAGGAACTAGAAAAAGAACTGTAAAGGAAAATGTCAACTGTAATGTGAAGCTGTGTCATATCCAGACTCCTTCCATATTAGGAACAACCCCACAGTTTATTTTTTTGCAGCAAACACAATGAATACAAAGAGAGCTCTGACAAAACAGATTCCTGGTTTCCATCTCCCTTTGGGCTATATTTATCCAGAAATTACAAAGATTAAGGAAATGCAGCCTGGCTTCAGCAAGCTAACAGCTCATCTGGCCCACAGCCATATAGCACTGAGCTGCCCAGCTGCAATCGAATATCCAGTGACATGATGCACATAGCATTTAATGCTAGAGAACCTATCTTTTGACAGGGGTTCATTTATTTATTTGAATGCACAGCCAGATGAAATGTTATTTTTTCCCCTATTTGTTTCAACTAAGAGATGAATTACCTGGGCAACATGTGCAAATTTGTATTTGAAGTCTTACCTTGCAATTGGCTCATTACTCTCATGGTAAATATTTATCCGGCCAACAAATCTGAAAGCAAAACAAAAAAAATCCCAAGTTAAGGAAAAGCTGAGCGTCAGTATGGTTGTAAGGAAGCGGAGATGTGCATGCCAATAATTGAACTTACAGGCATGCAAATAGTTTTCATTGTTATCTCTAGAAAAATGAATCCTGAATACAGGTAGTCCCTGATTTACGACCACAAATGAGCCCAAAATTTATGTTTGCTAAATGAGAAATTTGTTACGTGAGTTTTGTCCCATTTTACGATTTTTGCTAAGTGAATCACTGCAGTTATTAAATTAGTAACACAATTGTTAAGCAAATCTGGCTTCCCCGTTTATTTTGCTTATCAGAAGGTCACAAAAGATGGTCACAGGGTCACACGGGACACTGCAACCGTCATAAATATAAACCAGTTGTCAAGCAATGTAAATTATGTGATCAGGGGGAATACTGCAATAAGTGTGAAAAATGGTCATGTCACTTTTTTCAGGGCCGTTGTAAGTTCAAATGGTCAGTAAACGAACTGTTGTAAGTCGAAGACTACCTGTACCTCCATCCAAAACCATGGCATATTTTTTCATTCTATATGCTGCCTATTTTCATCTGTTGTTGTTTCATCTTGATTGGTGTTCTTAAGTATTGAATTAAATAATATTTTTAATTATTAGTTGTGTATGATTTTTTAAAATGATCTTTTAAACTGTATGCCATTTCAGAATTACATTCTATGAAATGGACAGTTATATAAATATTATAAATAAATAATGCAGCAATTAGCAACATACAATGTTGCCTTTCTATATGGCTATATGTCCGTGATGGTGATGGCACGTGTGGGCACTCGGTGGCACTTGGGGCACCTGTCGCCCCAAGTCAGATCTCCGTGGCGTTTCTTTCGTGAGCTTCTGTTTCCCTGCAAATGATGAAACAGAAGCTCATAAAAGAAAAAGTTCTTACCTCTTGCTGTGCTGCCCATGTTGGAATGCCCCACTTCCCACCGACCAGCTGGTCTTTGGGTCTCTGCTGCGCATGCGCACATGCTCGCGCATGTGCCCATGCATGTGTGCATGTGCATGGTCGTGCATGTTCACACAAGTCTGTGCATGTCCACATTTGCACATATCTGTGCATGTGCATATCTGCACAGGCACACATTTGCACAGGTCCACACATGCACACGTGCATGTGCGTGCATGTGCACATTTGCGCACACGTGCACCTTTCAGTTTGGGCATGCGCACACGCGCAGTTTGGGCACTCGGTGTCTAACATGTTTGCCATCACTGCTATATGTCTTCCAAATCTGGTTTAGCCTGTCTTTCTAGTTAAAAATCAACCTTTTTTTTTAATTGAATGCTAAAACTATGGATTACAACATGGGGCCCTCTTTTCAAACACAATAAGCTTCTGCAGCTTCCCCCTCTTCAGTTATGCTGTTACATTTATCCCAACTCTTAATGTTAGATAGCAGGATCTGACTTAAGAGTCCTAGTATTGCAAGAAAGGAATGAGGAAAGAAAATAGACTCCCTTTTTTACAGTCCATTTAAATCCCTTAGTTTCACTTCTGCTTCCTATCAGTTTTCTATTACTGATTCACATTTTTCTTTACTCCTTTTTTTCAGCTTCTTTTTTTAGGATGTCCCACCCCCTCCCAATCTTTCACTATGGTATACCCACAAACTGCCTGCAACTCAAAGGTTTTGCAATAAATGTGCTAGTAGCAGGAAAGGCTGAAAAATTATAAGAAAGTGGGCACGGCAGGGAAATCCATGCCTCATCACTTTTGGACAAAAGGACAGGTCTTAGATTGTAATATCACATCTGACATCTGGTTGATTATGGCCTTTTCTTGCAGAAGCTGCTGGCTCCAAGTGTCATTATCTACTCAGTCCAGTTCTTTTGCTTTAGTTATTTTGATAGAGCTCTCTATCAAAAAAGAAATCACCGAAAAATGAAGTAACTTCTGCATCACACCAAGAGAACTGCATGGATATGCTTGTCTAACTCAGCAATAATTGAGCTTGATTTGTAGTAGATCTTATTTTCTTATTTATTTACATGTTATTTATTTATTTTTTATTTATTTACATGTTAAACTTGGATAGCAAAAAGCTATCAGAGCTTCTGTATCTTTTGCAAAGCACACTAGGAGACTGAAAGCTAATGGCCAGGAACCGATGCAGAGAGCAGTGCCTAAAATTACTAATATGGAAGTAATGCTTATTGTGTTAGGTGATCTCTGATCTTATTCCAAAATTGCATCAGTGTGCAACCTAATAAACTCTGGGGAACTGGCATGAAAATGAGAAAGTTGGAACAAAGAAGCACAAACATATCTACTTGCAGCCACAAATAACTTCTATATATATTTCTCTCATTTCTCTAAATACATTTTTATGTTCATGTAACTTTTCAGTTTTTCACGTAAATATGACTCAGGATCATACTTTAACTTGGTTTTAAGTAAGGCATAACCATATAATTCAATTATATATTGTATATTTAATATGTATGTGCAGGGTTGCAGTTCGCCTTTTTCGTTGGTTTGCAGAAGGATGGCCCCCATGGCGATGTCACTTGCATCAGCCTGAACCATGAAGGTTCAGGACCATTGCATCAGCCTGAACCATTCAAGATCCAGGTGTTTTGAGGACTGGCTCCTTGGCAAACAGGCCGTTCAGAGTTTTAGGATGATGTGAGTGATGTTGCCATGGGGGCTGACCCATTTGTCCAGCCAGGCTAAGACTAGGATTACCGCTCTGGTTATCTTGGGCACGATGACGAAGTGAATTATTTCCCAATGTTGGGCCATCCCGAGACTCACAGGTTCCGTAATGAGGGTGGCTGGGAAGAGGTGGTCGATGCCATCATTCCCTCTCCCCAGCAGGCTGGTCAAATGTATATTTAAATGACCAAAATGTAATATGGGTATCATTAATGGGTTAGAATATATAGAGAACATGTAGCCCTCATTCTAGGCCAATATTACAAGTGGGGAATAAATGGTTAGAAGTCAAATGATATGTAACTTGTAAACTGCCTTTTTCCCCCCGAATTACCATCCCAACTGGAACATCTCAATAAAGGATGAAAGAAAAGATGGCAGAAACTGTAGCTATCCTAAATCATTAACTGGTCTGAAAGAACTATACAGAAAATAATCATATAATTGAATAAAAGGACACTTAGTTGAAATATAATGCCAATGTTTGAAAAATGTGGAGTTACCATACCTCAGTACTAAAGAGCCATAAATAAAGATCAAACCATTCCTTTCTAGTTTTCTTGGGCTGACAATCAGTGTTTTGTGAATCATCTTGATCACCTGAGGCAGAGGTCACTCTAAGAGTAGTGAAGAATTAGGAACATCTTCATTGTTCCAGATATCTTCTCAAAATCTGCACTTCTACACTTGGGAGTTCCATGTACTTAAAGTGGTGTTAGTGAAGACAGAATAAGTAAGAACATAATAAATTACATGTTCTTACTTATAAAGATCAGGCTGAGGCTGTTCACATTCAATGGTAGCATGTAGTTTGTCGATATCTTGTTCATTGTGAAGAGTCTTTGTATCTTGGACCGCATAATAAGTCTAGAATAAAAAAGGAAGTAATAGTGAAATTGGAAACAGGAACTTTGAATATGAAACACAATTCTTCTCATCTTTCCATCTGTGGTCACGTGGTCAAACACTACGGCATTTCCAAATTCTGCAGTTCTGAACGACTACCAAACAGTTATCTTTCCAGATATAAATTCAGAGTTTGTAAGTAATCCAAACTATTTTACATGGCTCTACTATGTTATAACTATAGTTTATAACTATATCAGAAAGCTCATATTTTCAAAATGGTGCAGAACTAATTCTTTGATTCAAATTTTGATATGCCATGTATTAAACCAAAAGTGAGTAATCTTTTAATGATTGAGAAACACATCTGTCCTGTCAGGATGGTGACAGCAAGTACTGTAGTGGGCAGGGGATGATGCAAATCTGAAGCTGATTTTTCAGAATGCCCATTCTTTGAAATCTGAACAGGTTTATTGCATAAATCTATACCAGTCTATTTGGAAGAAAGTCTCAGAATTAAAAAGGGGACTTATTCAGAGGATATAAAGTCATAAAAGGTAAGATGATCCTCACACCATTGCAACTGAAACCCTGCTCCTTTTAAGGTGTGCAATGTTGACATACATATAAAAGCAGTTGAGTTTCTACTAGGATACCACCTCTGCTATCTGGCCATTGTGATCCTTTCGGAGATGATGGTTTGTTTTATGACTCACTTACAAAAGTAATATTGTAGCTTTAGGTTACTTAATCCTTCAGAAACACAGATACTTTCATTCATAAATTGAGGTTCTGTAATACAAGAGAAACATCCAATGCCTGATCTTCAGCTAGAGACTATCATTAAATTAAACTTGTTACCTTATGACTTGATTCACCATCCAAACTTGCTGTTGTAACAAAACATGTACCATCTGATCGACTACTTGACAATAATATTAAATCACAGGGGAATGTTTCATCTTCTTTTACCATCACAATGTCTCCAACCTAGGGCAGGAAAGGACAGGGATAAATTATGGTTAGAAAAAGATTAGAGTTGCTCCCTTTAAAAATAAATACACTGTTAACATCATGTTAAACCAAAATGTGAACTGTCTATTTTTAGGCTTAATATGATATCTAACATAACATAGAAACTCAAAAAAATTGCTTAATGTTATCCATAAATCAAATTATTATAGTAGTTTAGTATTAGGCCAATCAAAGTAGCTTATTCAGTAAATCATGGTCAAAACAGATCATGGCCTAGCATGACATGTTAACATAGTCATTAAGTGGATTAAACCTAGGCTGCAACATAATGTAATTTGATTTGGATTTAATCTAATACGTAAATAATATCAGTGACTATACCATGATTCTATCTGTGATTTTATTGCCATACTGAATTGTAGTGTAAGCATGATATGCACATAAAGATTCAGGATTTATCTGAAAATTTCTGATATAACCCTACAGTACTTTGTTATTTCTGTCTCGGCCTATATACAATCCACAGTGCTGCAGGACTATTAACTACAAATGAAAAAAACAAACCACAAATTAGAAATTCACTGAAATACTAATAATAAATTGGATAATTTGCAAACTCTATTTATTTTAGTTCTGTCCTGTTCAGAAAATCTCTGAATAGAAGTAGCACTTCCATACAGTCTCCTGTACTGCTCAGCTACAGTATTATATATGAGGTGATAAATTGGGAAATTGCAGTTGTAACCAGAAATGAAATACATGTCGAGATGTTGCAGTGCAAATACCACCCCTTACATACTTGCATGCTGCATTGTAATACTAGTGGAAAAGGTTTGTGTTGTGATATCTCAATGTGACAATTTTATTCATTTTAATTGGTGTCAAGATGGCCGGCTGAAAAGTATCCACCTAGGTGACATTCTTGAAGTATGCCAAGCTACAATTCTCATGATTTCATGCTATGTTGGCTGTGATTGCTAGAACTTATGGTATTTCCTGAAATTTAGGAATAAATAGGAACAGAGGATCACTTTTGAACACAAGTGGAGTTCTCAGGAATTATTGAAATTTGTATTTTTAGACTGTTAGCTCCAAGAGAAACAAACTTAATATAAATGAAGGATCAAACTCATTTGTTCCCTGCAGATATATCAAAAGTACAGAAATATATTTATGCATTTGTGCAGCTTTTATTAACAAATTTCATTTTGGGAAATTCTAAGCTTTTAAATAGAAAATTAAAAATATATAAAGAACAGCAATGAAACACCCAATATTTTTCTAATAGCACTCCCTTAAAAAATCTATAGTTAATAGCTTTAGTTTTGTTTTAAGCTAAATTTAAAGTAGAAGAAGAAAAAAAGTGTGGAACCATTTCTGTAGAATGTACAGTCATTTTTCATGCACCAATGAAGTAAAACAATATGCAAAACTCTCTCTAGAGGAATGGAAAAGGCACACCAACCAAGCAGAAGTACTTATTGACCTAGAAAAAAACCTGTAAACTATAAACAATGTAATTTATGAAAAGAAAATTCTAAAAGCATACTCCTTTGCCATTCACTAAAGTTGTCCCTCTTTTTCTTAGCTTCCTCATGAGCCTGCAGAAAAACTGTGCGGTTCCTTTAAGAGCTGCATTAACTTTAATTAGTAAACCGCTTAAAGGAGCTGTGAGTGTGCAGTGGTTAGAATGTAGCATTGCAGGCTAACTCCATCCACAGCCAAGAGTTCAATCCTGAATTCAAGGTTGACTCAGCCTTCCATTCTTCCAAGGTTGGCAAAATGAAGAACCAGATTGTTGGGGGCAATATGCTGACATTGTAAACTGCTCACAGAGTGCTGTAAAGCACTATGGGGCAATATATAAGTAATTGCTATTGCTAAAGCAGTGGCAGCCTCCCCACCCTTCCCACACACAGAAGCCTGGAAAAAAATTAGACTGTTTTAATTAATACAAATATGTTGTGCTTATGATTGTGGGAAAGCTGATGCACTTCTTGCAAGTCATTTCCACATATGCTGTACTCACTTACCTGGACACACAATTAAAAATTCTTAGCTGTTAACAAATAATATGCCTTGATCTGCTTTAAATACTTTCATATTATAAACTTACAGTACCATAAAGATTAACAAAAAAAATATCATAAGACGACATTGACAAACACTTTCCTTATTGTCTCAATAAAATAAGGGCATGTGTAGGACTTGGAAGCATTATTAGGTGGCTTCCAAGCTGCCAATTTCTGAACTGTGGGAAAGTGGGAGGGGGGAATGGGAAGAGTGAGATGTTAGCCATAATAGTATTATATAAGTGGGAGAAGGTCAGGCCAAGCCTACATCTGGAGAAGGAGTGGTGTCAAGAGGGAACGAACGATGATTGGACCTTGTGACTATTGGAGGAGGGAAGAAAGGAGTTTTGGGGAGTTTTGATATACTGAGGAAAAACCCGGAACTTTCAGATTCGGATTTTCCCAGGATGTGCCAGTTTACTTCTCTGAATAAAATGAACTTTTGAGACATGATCAAGAAGGAGTTTTCTTTCGGTGAAGGTTTTCTGGAACCTTAACAGTCCCCTATGGCTACCTGGTAAAATAGAGAAGGTAACAGGGCCCCGATCATACATAGCAAGACTAGACGGCAGGCACCAATGGAGGCGGCACATTGACCAACTCAGAAGCCGCCTCAGCCAAAATACAGACAACTTAAAAAGAGAATTAAAGGAATTTAATTCTAATTCCTCCCTAGCTAACTCAAGCCTGATGGAACCGGAGAATGCACCAGTTCCCATAGAATCCAAGGCCATGCCCGAAAGTTTCCAGGACTTTCCATGGCCAGAACAAGAAGCAGCAATGGGCACCACCTCTCAGCCCGCTGCCGCTCCACCAAGTGAGCTGTGCAGGTCAAGTAGGACTAGTAAGTGCCCCGCCTACCTGTGTGACTACATTTGTAGATTGGCATGGTCCAAACTAAGAGGGGAGGGGTGCTAGATACTGACAGCCAAGTCTTCCCTCTGGTCTGTTGTTTGAGCGGGAAATATGCTTAAAAGTGATTGGCTGAGCTCCCTGACAGCTCCCTATAAAAGCTGCTGGATTGTACATAGTTGTCAAATAAAGAGGTGTTGTCTGAAGCCTGTCTCCAGTCTCTTCAATTGACCTACTTAACACCTTGGCTCTTTGTTGAGACTTTATGCAAGTATTTGGTGTAGGATCTCCTGCTTGGGTGGGGGTGGGGGTTGGGTTGGGTTGTGGTTGGACTACTTGACCTACAAGGTCCCTTTCAACTCTGTTAATGTGTTAAACTTTCTAACCTTGATATTTGTCCATGGCATATGATATTTTACACTTACATCCGAACATATTGGAATAGATTACTGAAACATGCACATTTACAATACTTACTGTTTTATCTTTCTATACATAAATCCATGCAAGCAAAACAATTAAAGAATTTTGGAGTACTTTATATTGATAGGCTGATGAATTTTAACATTTACAAATGTATTTACTTAATTAGAAATATTTGTTACAAATATTGCTAAATGGCAGAATTTCAACAATTAAAATGAACATATCACCCAAATTACTCTTTTTCAAACAGTATCGATAAAAATAGAAAAAACGTTTTTGAACAATTAAATAAAATGACATCGAAATTCATTTGGTCAGGGAAAGAACCACATATCAAATTTAAACTATTACAAGATAGCAGAAATAAGGATGGTTTTGGTCTACCAGATTGGTAGCTCTATTATCAGGCTGCAGCTTTGAAATGGCTCAAAGATTGGATTCAACTAAGACAAATATTAACAATAGAAGGTCATGACCTCCGACTTGGTTGGCGCGGCTTCCTCTGGGAAGGAAATAATAAATCACACTCTACTTCCAGAGACACATATTGAGAGATGCACTGCTAAAAGTCTGGAAAAAAATCAAAAAGAATCACAACAGGAAAGTCCCAATTTGGTTATCAACGATGGAAGCAATGATACATCCAAATACCACAGATCTGAACAAAATGGTGAGTTATGCAGAAATACTTGATGTAAAAGGAGAATTAAAATCAGTTCAGATTTGAAAATGCAAAGACTAAATATGGAATGGTGGCCATATCTACAAATTAAAACTAGATTCAAAATGGACCAGGCACAATATGGTATATATAAGGAATAATTGAAAATCGATAAATTACTATTAGGATCGGGGGGGGGGGGAATTATTACTAAAATTTACAATTTTCTTTTACGGTATAAAATGGAAGAGGAAACAGTAAAAGAAACAATGATTAGTTGAACCAGAAATTTTGGACACAATATAGAATTAGAAAAATGGGATAAATTGTTGGGAAGGAATTACAAATTCACAATGGTGAAAGTAGTCCACAGAAAAGTTAAGAATGTGCAAAGTAGCCAATAGTTTAGAACATTTATAAACAGTATTAATCTGCAGCATAACTAGGATTATAGGACAATAGGATATCTTTGCATTTTAAGTCAGTATTGCCTGGAGATTGCCTAAACAAGTCCCAGAAGTTTTCTTGGCAAGATTTTCAAATGTGGTTTGCCATTGCCTCCTTCCTAGGGCTGAGAGTGAATAACTGGTCTAAGGTTATTCAGTTGGTTTCATCTTTAAGGCAGAACTAAAATTCACAGTCACCTGATTTCTAGCCTGGTACTTTAACCATTATATTCTCTTGTAGAACAAAAATATTATTATCTTAATATATCTAGTAGACTAAATTTATTGAAAATTTAATATTCTGGCAATTAGTTATACATTATTGCAACAACAGTTAGAAACAACATAAAATCAATTACATAGAGTTTTTGCTGAATATTGAACAGTGCCTTCATGAAGTTACTGTATGTTACCATTAGAATTACTACATCTTCTCAATTCTGTGCACACAAACTCATAAGAAATTGTGGATAAAAAGGAAACTACCATATATTCCGGCGTATAAGACAACTGGGTGTATAAGACGACCCCCAACTTTTCCAGTTAAAATAAAGAGTTTGCCAGC
>JANHFM010003192.1:0-23901 GCA_032468115.1 Grayia smithii
AACCCCTCCCTTCTTAACTTGCTGGGGTATGTCCCATGAGTGGAGTCTCCAGGAATACGGCTGGAGAATGGACGTTGGCTTACCTGAACGTCCCTTCTCGACGTATTCCTGGAGACTCCAGCCCTCCCTTAGTTCTTAGGTCTTGGCCCGGGAGAGTTGAGGAGTATAGGGAGGCTTAGTTCCTTTTTTATTGGCAATTTTTTTGTGTGGTTGTTGTTGTTGCCATTCTACTTGTTATCAGTTATCTGTTTTGGCGCTACGCCTTCGTGAAACAAACTGGAGAGGAGGAGACACAGGAGGCGTGGCCAAAGGGGAAAAAGAAACTTAAGCTACTCTCAGTCTGAAGTAAGAACAGGAATATTAACCCATGAGTGGAGTCTCCAGGAATACGTCGAGAAGGGACGTTCAGGTAAGCCAACGTCCATTCTATTAAAATCAATCTACTAGCTTTACAGACTTATCTCTGAAACTGATATTATATCTGTGATAAGAGGTATATTGTGGAAATAATAATAAGGCAAAATAGAAAGCAAATCTATTTGACTGGAAATAGATTGTTGTGAAAACAACTGCCTGGATGGCTCCTGGGATGGGGCTGAAGGGCGAAAGGGAAGCAGTATGCTTCCTCCCATATTTGGGTAAACCAGGTGCTACAGAAAGAAACACACACACACGCGCACACACACACATACCAGTACAGGATTAGATAGACGTTTGCTTCTCAAATAGCTTTTTTTTTTTTAATGTTGGTTCCTATGACTTTCTTTCCTGCCTGACTCTTGTTTTCTTTGGATGAAAAATGCTTTCATATGTGTGCATGATTTAGAAATGGATAGGGCTCCTACACAAATTGGCCATTGATTATCTTGTTATTTATAATGTAAATAATTGAAGAGATTCACTTCTCTTAAATTGTTGAAGTTTTGTCCCATACCCCCATCTCAGCTATCTGTATCTATAATGGTGATATTAACATAATTAAATTGGATGGTGTCATTGTGATGACTCACTGAATTCTCAACTGAAAGGCAATTTTACAGATCCCTCCTTTATCATGAAAAGCTACTCTGGTGGCAGAGGTGATTGCAAATTGTGAAGAAAAACACAAGAATGTTTATTACATAAAAATTACATCACCCAGGCTTGCATTTAATTTTATTATGGTATATTTTAACAATAGAGCAACTTGGCCTAAGAATAACCATCTGTTTCACCAGATGATTAGACACATCAAGTTGTACCATAACTAAGCTTCTTACAATGTAAAATTGAAGATATTAAATATGAAATTAATTCATGACTGGTCTTTAGTGAAAACTAATGTAATTATTTCCTTGTCGTATGCTATTATGATGATCTATCTCAAACCAAGTTACAAAAGAAATCTTTCTGTCATTCACCTAAGCATTGTCTGTAATGCTTTTTTTAAAATTCAGTTTTGGAGTTTACCTGTAGTCATTGACAATAATCTCAAGAAAGTTAATGACAATATAGTACTATTTTTATAAGGAGGTATGCAAAACTTAAACTGGTAAGATTCTTTTTAAGGATATTGATTGAAGCCTAATTGGAAAGTAGTATGATGAAGTTACTAAATTCATTTATAAAACTACTTGAACTTTTATTATAGCCATTCCAGGTAGTTCATGAAAATCTCTCAGTAATACAGGTAGTCCTTCACTTACAACCATTCATTTAGTGACCATTCAAAGTTACAGCAGCACTGAAAAAAGTGAGTTATGATCATTTTCCACATTTATGATCATTGCAGTATACCTATGGTCAAAATTCAGATACTTGACAACCGGCTCATATTTAGGACGGTTGCAGTGTCCCAATGTCATGTGATAATCATAAAATTGGGGTGGGGGGGAATTCACTTCAAAACTCTCTGGCTTAGCTCAAATTTTGGGCTCAATTGTAGTTATAAGTTGAGGACTACCTGTATTGTAAAACTGAGTCTTGAATTCAAAGATGGCTTACACAGTGCAAAAATATTTATCTTGCTACAAGATAATTTTGTCAGTTTTTATATTCCCGTTCTTAATGTTCCACACTATTCCAGAAGTTGGAAAAGTATACAGTACAGCAAGCTGTAAAGGAAGAAGAGGCAGGAAAGTCTTTTTCTGCAAACAGACATATTTTTATTTTGAGCTGGATCAGCACTACCATTTTCCTATTCAGTCTAAATGTACAGATGGACTTGGATGGACTTCTTATTTAAGAAGTTATTCTTTCTTTCTAAAGTTTTATAAAAGTTTTTTATTTCATGTGAAATTAAAATACGGCAAGACTTTGTCGTCTAATTTTTTTTTTTTTTTCTTCTCCTCAGCCAAATGGAAACAGAATGAAAAAGGGAAAGAAGAAATGCAATTTGCAGTTGGCTGGAGTGGCTCTCTTGGCTGGAATGGCCCTTGCAATGTTGAAGAAATGTAAGCTTGGAAAGGAGAAGGTCTTAGGAACTCCTACTTTCAACCTTGCTGTTTTCTAATACCACATTATCTAGAGTATAGTTGGATAATTTCTTGCTACCTGGGCATTGTTCTTGAAATTTTGGGAAGGGCCTAGGTCCACAGAGGGTGATGATAAGAGTGGGCAACAAGATTTCACTTAAATTGAGAGTGTATCTTTATTTTTAATTGTTTCCTGCATCAAACACTGAGAATAGCAATAGCAATAAGACTTATATACTACTTCACAGTGCTTTACAGCCTTTTCTGAGCAATTTACAGAGTCAGCATATTGCCCCCAACAATCTGGGCCCTCGTTTTACCCACCTTGGAAGAATGGAAGGCTGAGTCAACCTTGAGCCTGGTGGGATTTGATCTGCCAAACTACTGGCAGCCGGTGATCAGCAGAAGTAGCCTTCAGTACTGCACTCTAACCACTGCGCCACTTCCAGAAACTATGCAGGTGGTTCGGGTAGTAGAATAATCAGAGTTGTTAAGTCCTATAAAAAATTAGGAGGATGCAAGTTGTTTACTGGAACAGCTTACATTTTGTGACGATATCTGTAACACCGTAAAATGTCCACTTCTGCCTATCCGAGATCCTTGGGAAGAACTCGATAGGCAGGCAAAAATGCCAAATCCAGCCTGAGTATCTGGCTGACTATGTGATGAACCATATAATAGTAATAAAAAAAGAGGGAGGGTGACTCCAATTGCATTTAGTCCTCCACTTGCCATTCTTTAACAGGGCATAGGTCATCCAGGTCTTACCCTCTATATCTTGAAAAGAATAATCTCCTGTAGAATCACCACCTGGATCAGTTTTATTTTCTACCTTATCCCTTTTCCTCAAGGGAATAGAAGGCCATAGGTGAAGTGGACCCTGTACTGTATTTCTGAAGGAATAATGGGAGGATCTGATTATGCTGAGTGATGGATCTGTGGGGTTGGACAATCTCAGTTAAGACAGCAGAAGTTACCTAGAGTGGCTGATGGTAGAAAGATTTCAATTCCTGCCCTCAATGAGGGAGTGCAATTACACTTCTCTGTTTACTGTGCCCCTTCAGCATTTTTTTTCCAGTAAAGGTACTTGTTATCAGACCACATTACTATTTCTTTTTTTTTAAACATTTCATACTATCCATGATAAGTTTGTTTTCATGATTAATACACCATTTTGCCCATTTACATGCCTGGTTGAAAAAGGGACAATTGATTTAGCATTGTTAAAAATAAAGCAATGTATGCTTCTATTTCTTTGAATCTACATCTTCTCTGCAGTTCTTTTTTTGTGCACCCAAAGATGTCCTTATGGTTTTGCACATTCTGTTATACAAATTTGGCATGTTGGAAAATTGTAAATCTAATCTGCTGCTACGGTAGGTTTAAAAAGCATATGTACCGAACACATCATAATGCTGTGTTTCTCAACCTTGGCCGCTGGAAGATGTGTGGACTTCAACTCCCACAAGAGCTGGCTGGCTGGGGAATTCTGGAAGTTGAAGTCCACACATCTTCCAGCAGCCAAGGTTGAGAAACACTGTCATAATGGAACAGCTACGGACAAGATTGAGTAGATAAGAATGCTGGCCTGTGTATAAATATTTATAATTCAGATTTTTGAAGGTATTCTTGTTTAGTTCCTTTTGGCCACATTCTCTGGAGACCACTCTCCCTCTAACTGGGACAAAAACAGATGGAAAGCAGCTTGGATATATTTTTTTTCTCTTTAAAACCTTAGAGAAATTTTTATATTTTATGTGGGGAAATATTCTTGAAGAAATTAATATTTTTATATTTTGTTTCTAGTGAATGTGTAACCAGTGCATTGTGTATCCCTCTTGCAAGTCAAAAGAGGTAAGTGCAAACTTTTTAAACAGTTAAATTATCTTATTAAGTCTGAAGTATGTGTGTAACGTATATGAGAATAAGTTTTGATAAAATTTATTCCATGTTCTTTATATGAGACAGGAGCTCCACAGGCCGTCCTGACTGGACCTGCATTGTTGTAGGATTCACCTCTGGCTATGTCCGCTTCTATACTGAGGTACATCAGCTATTTGCTGGGTTGCTTACCATTGTCACCTCTTTTAGAGTTTATTATATTGAATTCTACATGAGCTGCCTTTGGAAATTCCATGGACATTGCAAAGTACAACAGCCAGCTTTGTGGTAGGTGACAACTGCCACATGCATATAATGGTGGGCCATTGATCTCTTCTCTGCAATGGTTGCCACCTGTAGGGTTTTTAGCAGAATTAAAAGTGTTAGTTTTAACCTATAAAATAATGTAAGCCACATAGAGTTGCCTCTGGCATGATGTTCCTAGGTGGCCGCTTAACTCCAAGATAACCTGCATCAAATGTATTGTAGCTTACCCTTTTGATACACATCTACTGAAGAGATCTGAAAGGGCAGGAAGCAGGAGGAAGATAGGAATCAGTGTTTTTCACTTGTCAGACTCTGATTGTCTGGAATAATCTTCCCTTGGAAATCTGGAGAACCTTACTCATGACCCAATTAAGAGCTTACTATATGAGCTCTTACACCAAGAGAATGCTGCCAAGTCTTCGTGAACTCATTAGTCCTCCCCAAGAACTAAGCCCGTGATGGTGAACCTATGGCACGTGTGCCTGAAGTGGCACGCGTAGCCATGTCGCCTGGTATGCACGGCATCGCACATTCCTCTTCCGGGTTTCTGGTGTGCATGCGTATGCGACGATCAGCTGGCCTTTTTGCATGCAGCAGTGCCAGAAACTGGAAGAGCTGGTCTTCGGTTTCCTGCATGAGCATGCGCGCCGGCCAGCTGATTGTCATGTGTGCATGTGGGCGAGAAACCTGGAAGAGTAGCTGGCTGAAACTGGAAGTTCAGTAGCTGAAACCAGAAGTTCATTTTCGGGCGTGCGCATGCGCCTTGGGCAGCTCCTCTGGGCAGTGTCTGGGTTCTTCCAGACACTCGGTGCCGAAAAGCTTTGCCATCACTGAGCATATTTTGTGCTGTCAGGGCTTGGTAGTTATGCTTTGTTTTTAGCTGTACTTCTTTTGAGATTTTTTTTCTTAGAGAATCAGCCTTGAAAAATAGGTGAATTTAGGGTTACATTGACTCACTATTGAAAAGCAAAATGTCATTCAGAGTACCTGGATATGCACATCACACCTGTTGGAAACCCCCCAAAGCAAATGTGCCTTTAGCTGGAATCATGCGTCACCTGCGGGGAGCAATCATGCAAGTCCATGGAAAGTTTCACAGTTGAGGGCATATATTTTAGTGTATAGTTTTATTATATTATATTTATTAATGCTGGGTAAATGATGATGATGTTATCCATTCAGTTGTGTCCAACTCTTGGCGATTCCATGGGCCAGGTCTCACCACATCTTCTGATCTTGCACTGCTTCTTTGAGGGTTCAGAGTATACCAAATTTAATTTATTTTATAGTTGCCATTATATAATTGTAGCTATTTCTCCCTTTTGATCCTAATTGTAATTGTAATTGTTATTGTTTATTTTCCTTTTTATTATTTTATGTTGCTGGTCATTGATCGAACAAACAAACAATTGTATCTTGATAGCAGGCATAAATATGTAACTATTCAAGTTTATAAAGGAGGTGAGAAACATAAAAAGCAAAATGGAACAATCAGCACCCTTCAAAACAATATTCATCTATTCATTCAATTTATAGAGCTGCACATCATGGCTCTGCATGACTATGGATGGCTCAAAGAATTAAAAATAACAACAACCACTTGCTCAAAACAAAACACATGCAAATAAAAAGCTAAAACAATTAATATAAAACATATATAGGGTTTGATGTGTGAGCTAATATTTTAATTTACTGAATTGCAGCAGGAAATATTTTGAATTTTCTTCCTGTAAAATTATTAATGTACATATTGCTATGTTTTCATTTTTTTAAAGAGTGGAGTATTACTTTTGGCACAGCTTTTAAATGAAGATCCTGTCCTGCAGCTGAAATGTAGAACTTATGAGATTCCACGGCATCCTGGAGTAACAGAACAGGTATTAAAATAGATACACAAAGTCCTGAAATTGTAGCAAAACTAACTGTTGTCTCCTATGTAAATATTTCTGAAGTCAAGCTTGCTTTTACAAATATGTATGGATAGGTATGCTTATATTTGCAAATATAAGTCATTGTTCAGCATTGGCAGCTTATTCTGTGGTGTTAATTTAATTGCAGGAATGTGAATAAAACTCAGGCCGTATAGTTGACACTAGAGATATATAATAGTGTTCCACTGACTATTTGCTTGCTGAGCTAAGGACAGCATCAGTGATATTCTATGCTTCACCAAAATATTTCAGAATTGTGCTGTATAAAATTTATATTAAGTCCAGCAGCTATTTGTGCTCTAGCAATAGCTAGAGTCAGATATTGATGCTGCTGCAGCAATGTCCATAGACTGCCTCTCTGAGTGGGGACTAAGAGCTTCTGTAGAAATAGTAAACAAGCAATCAGGATAGCATATGTGGGTACTTGCATATATATTGTTTTTGTCTCGAAGTGATTAGTATCTTTCTTTTTATTTAGAATGAGGAACTGAGCATCCTATATCCTTCAGCAATTGTGACAATTGACGGTTTTAGCTTATTTCAGTCTCTCCGGGCTTGTCGAAATCAAGTAGCCAGGGGTATGTCCAGCCTTATTAAAATAGTTTCTTTCTTAGCAATACTTGCTATAAAAGAACATAGTTTTACTTTTCTATCATACAGTTTGTTCAGGGTATAGCAATGTACTGCTTGTGAAACCCTTAGTGCTATAAAACCCCTAAGTTTAATACAACTTGATTTAATATACGGTGCCCCCCCCCGTCTCTCTGTCTCTCTCTCTGTCTCTCTCTGTGTTTCTCTCTCTGTCTCTCTCTCTCTGTCTCTCTCTCTCTCTCTCTGTGTGTGTGTGTGTGTGCGTGTGTTCTCATAAGGTTTTACTGTTCTTGTGTGAAATTTCAGAAGAGTTTTGGACATACTGGTGTATGATTGTGCCAGGTACCAGGAATGAATTTTTCCAAATCTTGCAAGATTTCATTTATTTTTTAAATTCACACTTTTTGTATTTTAATACCTGAAGAGTGTGCTGGTATGAACTAGATAAATTCCTTTTTAATTGCTGTATTTTGAAAAAAGTAAGAGGGCTTAATGTTCACACACAGTATCTCTAGATAGTTTGCAGGGAGAAAAAAGAAGCATACCAATACATTTATAACGTATAAGCTAGCTATTATGGTAACAACCCACATCCTTGCAAAACTCCTGTGGATTTCTAAAGACTATCATCTAAATGTTGGGCAAGGATTTTAATTTTGATTACTCAGTGTGCTATAGTGGCTAGAGTTGTATGTTACATGGAAGTAAGTCTGTTGAGCTCAGAAGGACTTACTGTACTCATAAGCAAGTTATATATAGGGTTTCAGTTTTAGTAGCTTTTCTTTCTTTAATATAGGTTTTTTCAAGTCAGTCTTGATTCCTGGTGATTCCAGGGGCAAGTCCTTGCAGTTTTCTTAGCAACATTTTTCAGAAGTGATATGCCATTGCTTTCTACCTAGGGCTGAGAGAGTGACTGGCCCAAATTCCTCAGCTGGCATTTATATGGATTAAAACTTGTGCTCTCCCAGTTTCTAGCCCAGAGCCTTTAATAACAGGTAATTCTTGGGTTACTATCATTTGTTCAGTGTCAATTCAGTGACACTAAATGAGGGAAATTATGATGGGTCCTAAGAATTCCAGCAATAATAGTGTCTCCATGGTCATGTCATTGGAATCCAGATACTTGATACTTGGCTTGTGATCATGTCATAGCAGTTCCCCATGGTCATGCGATCATGATTTCTGATGTTCCCTGCAAGCAGTCAAGAGGGAAGCCACCAGGAAGTCGGAAATTGTGATCATCTGAAGTCCTCACATAGGGACCCACATGGTGTTTGTTTAATGATGGCAACCAGGACTTCTGGAATTGCCATAGTTAAGCAGTGTAATCACATGATTTGGTGCTTTACAGCTATGTTGCTTAGTAATGAAATTCCTGGTTCCAATTGCCGTTGTAACCCAAAGATTACCTATACACCAAACTGGCACTCGTAATATAAACAGTGCAATTTATTCTATACTTTACAATATTAAAAATATGTTTGTACTACATTATGTGTTGACCAATCCATGTTAAATGTTTTAAAAATAACTATTCTTTCTGATTTATCTCTAATCAATTGGCCAGCTACAGCTGCAGGCAATGAAAATGTTCAGCCACCTCCACTAGCCTATAAGAAGTGGGGTTTGCAGGATGTGGATACTATTGTTGATCATGTTAGTGTTGGTAAGTATTACATTGGTCATCCTTACTGAATTGTTATCCTTATTTACCATGAATTACTTAAAAAAAATCTTGTATATTGTACTGAAGTTTAAAGCAAAGATTGATAATCTGCAGATAACTTCTACAAATGCCGTCAAATAACTCTATTTTACCAAAGAAGGTGAATTAATACTGACTGCTTTGAAACTGTTTTAAGCTAAAACCTTAGCCCAGGTACAGTATGTAGGACTGAAAGATGATCAGGTGTAAATGATTAAGCCATGAAGTGGGTGCCTCAAGCTTTGATCTTAGGGAAGTCATCCATTTCATCCACTACAAACCTAAATGTTTCCCTAGAAACTAAATGGTTTTTTGTGTGTGTTTGGGTCTTAAGGGGAACAAACTGATTTAAGTTAAAATTTCAAAAATGGTCGTTTTTCCCCTCCCTCCCCCAAATCTCATGATATATCACCATGATTATCATTCCTGGAGGGAGAATACGAAGGCACGATTTGGTCTACTGGTTGAAAAATGATACTCTTCTCTAGTTTAAAGCATTTCATTATAATATCATTATAATATTTATAACAGTTCAGTAACACATTACTGATAAGGTGGAGTTTTCATTGACCTTGGTTTGGACTTCAGAATTTATAAATCATTCTTCTGGGGAGGTACATTTTTTCTTAAGCCAATTAATCAACACATCACAGGCTGTCCTTCCAACCACATGCTTGGGAACACAGCCAGGTCTTAAAGGCTTTCTGAATGGCTAGCAGGATCAAGACCAACTTAACACTGAGCCGAGGTGGCGCAGTGGTTAGAGTGCAGTACTCCAGACTACTTCAGCTGACTGCTAGCTGCAGTTCAGTAGATCGAATCTCACCGGCTCAAGGTTAACTCAGCCTTCCATCCTTCCGAGGTGGGTAAAATGAGGACCCAGATTGTTGGGGGCAATATGCTAACTCTGTAAACCGCTTACAGAGGGCTGTAAAGCACTATGAAGCGGTATATAAGTCTACATGCTATTGGTATTGCTAACATTGCTGTAATGTAATATTTTAATAATGTTTTAAAGTTTTGTTTTCATTTTTGTTTTTTAAAACATATTTGTAAGTCAGCAAAGTTGTGGCATACAGATACAGGTAGTCCTTGACTTACAACAGTTCATTTAGTGACCGTTCAAAGTTACACCACCACTGAAAAAAGTGATACGACCAATTTTCACATGACCATTGCAGCATCCCCCATGGTCATGTGATCAAAGTTCAGGCACTTGGCAACTGACTCATAGTTATGATGGTTGCAGTGTACCAGGGTCATGTGATCCCGTTTTGCAACTTTCTTACAAGCAAAGTCAAGGAGGAAGCCAGATTCATTTAACAACCATGACACTAGCTTAACAACTGCAATGATTCATTTAACAGCTATGGGCAGAAAGGTTGTAAAATGGGGCAAATTCACTTTACAAATGATTCACTTAGCAACAGAAATGTTAGGCTCCAACATTTTGGAGAAACCTGTACTCTATATAAAATTATGTGAAGTCATTCTGGATTAGTCCTGGTACTATTGGGACAAAATTGATCTTTATAATATAGTTTTTAACTTTGAAAACCTTCAAAAAATTATGAAGAATGTGTCTTGCTTTTGCTATATTAATGAAGCATCTGCAATATAGCACACTTTTAATTGTACAGTAATTGTATATATATATATTTAAGTTAGGAATCCTTAAATTTTTGAACATATTTGGATCAATTCCAGAACAGATATTAGGATTTTAGAAACGTCTTTTTCAGAGCTTTATTTTTCTTATCTCATATAGGTATCATGACTTTATCACCTTTTGATCAGATGAAGACTGCTTCCACTATTGGCGGATTTAATGCAGCTATCAAGAACAATCCTCCTGCTATGTCCCAGTATATTACTGTGGGGTCTAATCCTTTCACTGGATTCTTCTATGCCCTTGAGGTAAAGAACTTGCTCAGCCAGAAAAAGACAATGGGATGGATAAAAGACCCACTTCTTTTCCTGTTGACTCTGTTCTGAGTTATTTTGCTTTGTTGCTAATGGAAAATGAAACTAAGAGCAGCTTACTTTTTAATTAAAAAACTTGCACCTGCATAATGATATTATTGTCGATCAGGATCTACTGGTTTGGTGACCTAGTTCACACTACAATCTTCCACATATTTAACAATTGCAGAAACCAAACCCTCTTGTGCCTTCCCCTTCTCCAAAGGTAACTGAACATGAATTCTTGGAGGGAAAACCCCCCAAAGAATTTCTGTAGGGTAGAATTTAATGAACATTGCTCTAGTGCTGAACACACATTTCTCAGGTAAGAAATTTGCCCAGAGGGCCACAGCAGAGGGCAGTATCTACTCAATCTTGGTTAACGCCAGATTTAGACTTGGATAACACTCAGAGGCATGCCTGGAAATTCATATCTGTAGGGTAGATTGAGAAATATTTCCTACAAGAAGGCAATATCAAACAACCTTTGTATAGCTGCCAAGAAAACTATACGGATGCAGTCATCAGGTGTCAACTGGAACTTTTAAAAACCTTTTAAATCTTCTTTCATGCTTAGCATATGTTTTCCTGCTTAAGCGACTTTTGCAAGATTCTTACATAGAATATATATTATACCCATAATACAGGATTATGCCTCACTAGCTACAAATTGAAAATTCACATTCCTGTTTTTTTAAGGAAAAAAGGAAACTAGAGTAATGTCTTTTTAAAAACTCTGCTACAGTAGAACATAAAGCATCCTGGATATATCTTTGATAAATTAATAAAAATTCTTTCTGGTGGGTGGAATTGACTACATTTGAAATATTATGCTAAATCTCAAGCATAAAGCTTTGGAACCTACCCTCTGTCCTTTCCAACAGAACTGCAAGGAAGAAATTTGTGTTAAGGTTTCAAAGCTGAACTTTTATCGAATAGTCTTAGTTTCAATGAAGTTTTTGAATGGAAAAGGCAAATATTATGTTGAAATTTGATGAGTCTTCTCTAGTCATCTATAGTCTAATTAGCTTACAGGTAGTCCTGGAATTATGACCATTTATTTAGTGATTGTTCAAAGTTCGGATGGCACCGAATAAAGGGATTTACTGTTCTTAAATTCTGGCTGTTGTAGTGAACTACCGATAAATTAGGATTCTTGTCAACCAGATCACACTTACCACCGGTTGCAGCATCTGTGGTTATGTGATTGCTATTGCTGACCTTCTGTGTTGGCTTCCCACAAGCATAATCAATTGAGAATCCAGCAGGGAAGGTCACAAGTCATTCCAATAAGTCATTCCCCTCAGTTTTCTTCACTCACATTCACTGTGAGTGAATGCACATTCATGTGCCTTCCTTGGGCTTCTCTGACCTTATCCACAGGAACACATCCATCAGTGCCCACCTTCCCTCTGCCTTCCTGTGTTTGCACAAACACATGCATGCATCTTGTATCTTCCTGTGCTCATATACACATTCCCTGCTCCCTCTTCTCCCTCTACCCCACTCTATGCTGGACTTCCCCGGGCCATCCCCACTCCCCTGGAATACCGCCCCTCCCGTGCTTCTTATTTGGGACTCCATCTGCTTTGTGTTTAAGAACCCACATCTCAAGGTTAGTGCCAGTGATGCAGTCATTTGATATCACACTTTACAACCACATTGCTTAGTGATGGCAATCCCAATTGCTAGTTTATCACCACCTCTAGAACTGAACTTTGTGTAGATTTGTCTAAAAGTCCTTACTTTAAGAAAGAAAGTAATCCCTATTAAAATAAATTCTGGGGCTCAGTGTATATTCTGCCAATTAAGATCTGGCTTTCTGAAAGACTGTTTTATATGAGGTTGATGGGCCTCAAAGTAAACGCTGCTATGACACACCATAATTCATGGATCTTGCTATGGTCTTCTCTTATCTTTTGCAGAAATTTACACTTCTACCCCTATTACATTGACTGTTCCCTAATATGATTTGATTGCTTATTTGTTCCCTATGACTATCATTAAGTGTTGTACCTTATGATTCGTGACAAATGTATCTTTTCTTTTATGTACACTGAGAGAGTATGCACCAAGACAGATTCCTTGTGTGTCCAATCACACATGGCCAATAAAGAATTCTATTCTAAAGAATTCTATATTGTGTTATTTCTTGTCTCTGATCAGTTATGTTAGCACAAGATTTTTATGCTAGGACATTTTGAAAGAGTTGAGCATATTATTCAATAATGCTATTTTTATGTGGGGTTTCTTTTTTCTATTCTGTGTAATTCTCTTACACAGTATGCTTATTATATATAGGGAATTGTTAATAGTTTATAATATGAGTTTACATTCTGTAACAATCACTATTAGTTACCCGGTATAATTCTTTCATGTTAAATGAATATTAATCATTTGTGAAGAAAAGAAAATAACAACGTTGTCACCATATACTTTTGGCAAAAATGATACTTTTTTAAGCCTGCAAAATTGGAAGCTCTCAAACCTTTTACTGTATAGTTAGAACATTATCAGAAAATGCAAACAAAGATTAATTTTTTTATTTTGAAATGATATAATTTAGCAGATGATGCAGGATGAAAGTTATACCTTACAGACAGTTTTATTTCTCTAAACAAGGTTCTCAGAACTAAGGTTAATAAAAAAGAATCAATTATTTTTCACTATTTATAAACAACAGCATTTTTATCTTCTCTTTAGGGCAGTTCACAGCCATTATTGTCTCATGTTGCTTTCACGGTTGCAAGTAAGCTGACATCTGCATTCTTTAATGCTGCTAGGTAATGTATAATAGATGGAAGATGCAGTCAATTTATTCCTTTTGTGTGTTTCCTTTAAAGTGAAGCATTGATATTTTAATCTTTGCATTGAAGTGGCTGGCTTGGCTGGAAAAACAAACAGGAAGAAGAGCCTGTGCAGAAGCAGAAACCCAAGGTTGAACCTGCAACTCCTTTACCTGTGAGGCAAGTCTTTTAAGCTACTTTTTCCAGAGAGATTATGAGATAATCTCATTTCCAGTGTTGCCATTATGCCCTGAGGATACTTGAGCCATAACCACATATGCACGAGATATATGCAGACTACAGATATTTCATCCAAGCAGTTCAGTGCACAATAAAGATGTTATTTTCTATTTCCTCCTGCTACAGCTGTTTATCTTGAAGAGATTCTTCTTATGTAGTAATAGATTGACTAAAGATAGCATTTTGCTCTTTACTCTGGGAGTATATGGGAATCTTATATTGTTGCAATTTCATTGGAATGGCAATTAAATCTTAGAGTAACAAAAATTAATTTTTTATGTAGAAGAATTGTGAGCTCTGGATAAGTTTGGTAACAGGAAAAAACCCTCTTCCTGGACTCAGAAATAAAGATTATCCTAAGGATGGTTGGTTTTGATTAAAGTACATTTGGCTGGGTTCTCAAAGGCTTAACCATTAATTGGGTTTACAGATCATAATGTCTAAGAAAAAGCCAAAGAAGCTAGGATTATAGTTCAAAAAGAAATGTATATATTGTTTGTTTTGTATGTTTTGCTCCTGCCCGTTTGATTGTCTTGGAATTCTAACCCAAACCTCCAAATTTCCATAAGCCTAAAATTTGACTTTGAAAGGTGACACTGTCCATAAATGGTTGCCCTGATTTCCCAGGCTAGTCATCAACCCTGGAATTCCAAGGTGTTTCCCAACCCGAATATAAACCAGCTGGGCCCTCTAGGTTTTTGGGGTTGCCAGTTGCTGAGGCAAATGTGATTACATTTATTTCCAAAGAGGTAGCTGTGATATTTCACAACAGAACTATCGACAGAAACAACTCAAAAGGCTCACGGCTTCATAACTGTTTTAGGTGTGATGCCATAAAAGTTCATGAAATAGTAAAATTGATTAATCATTAAGATACCAAATTACATTTTGTGAATGACCAAATATTAACAGTTGTATGAACTCTTTCATATTGTGGCATTTGAAATGTGGTAAATTTTCTAACTTAGAGCGTTTCTATAATTGTTAAGGGTTCTTGAAATTTTAGTTTACTGCTAATAATTATGAAATAGTAATATTGTTAAAACTTCTGTACTTTGAAAGAATCATCCAAATACAAAATAATTGGTATTGGATTTAATATAATACAATATACTTTGGTGAAGAAAAGTGATTTTCTATAAAAGTTAGTCCAGAATGAATTAAAATAATACACAACCATATATGATTTTGTAAAATATATTACTTTATTTAGTAATTGGGAAGCCAAATTTAGAGATTGTTTTTAGATTTGGTTTTATTTGACTGTAGGTTTGGAATCCCAGATTCTCGTCGACATGGAGAAAGGATATGTTTGTCACCTTGTAATTCTTTAGCAGCAATTACTGATGATTTTGGAAGGATTCTTCTATTGGATGTTGCAAGAGGTCTTTCTGTTCGTATGTGGAAAGGTACCTTTTAGCATCTTTTAATAACTTGGAGGAGTTAAACAATGATCCCATATCCATTTGAGAGATAATTTTTATTTAAATTTTAAGTATGAACTTAAAATAGTGAATGTTGGTGTTTAAAATATCAGATATTCAGATTTACAAAGGACTGTGAAGTGTAAAGATCAGCTCTGGAATAGAAACATTGCAGTGTAGTATTGAATTCTCATGTTTTTTGTTTATGCATATATATGATTATTACTAGCCTGAATCAATCCACTCAGGATAAAGACTTCTCCATTTGCAGACTATAGATTCTAATTTATTACAGTGGTCCAGTGTTTTTTTAACTTCCCAGTCTAGGGCCTAAGAGAGCCTGGTCTAAAGTCACTACTCTGTGTTCTATGTCTAAAGGAGGATTAAAATCTGGGTCTCCTCACTCTTAGTCCAGCAATGTAACTAGTCAATATACCCAATTACAACTAACATCTTAAACTGTTTATCCTTCATGCACAGGCTATCGTGATGCACAGGTTGGTTGGATTCAGATTGCAGAAGACCTACATGAAAGGGAATCTATAAAGATAGACTTTTCTTCACCTAGTACCCCTCAGGGACCAAGCAGAGTGGCTCAGTTCCTTGTGATTTATGCTCCTAGGAGAGGAATTTTGGAAGTATGGAGTACCCAACAAGGTCCAAGGGTTGGAGCCTTCAACGTAGGAAAACACTGCAGGTAAGACATTTTTGGTAATGGAGGAGATTTTAAAATGTAAGATGTAATAGTCTCCAGAAAAATAATTGAAATTAAGGTCATCAAAAGATTTTCATTGAGGGCTCTATTTGCTAGCTATATGCTTTATGCAAGCACATACAAGTGAAGAAAAATTAAAGATATGAGATATTAATTTTAAATCTGCAAACTGGCAAACTGCATTTACTCAGGAATTGTCCTACATAATATGATATTTGTGCACTGTCCTTATTTGATATTTTAGAGCCTATAGTGTTGTACAAAGATGTATGTTGATTATTATGCTTATTATTATATCTATCAAATCCATATTTAGGTTGCTGTACCCTGGCTATAAAATAATGGGGTTGAACAGTGTAACAAGTCAGGGTTGGCAGCCTCAGACTTATCAGATCTGCCTTGTTGATCCAGTATCAGGAACAGTAAAAGCAGTTCACGTACCTTTCCATTTAGCTCTGAGGTAAGACTTTTACCTGATTTTTATGTTGCAGAATTGAACTAAGTCAATATAATGAGATGAATTATAAAGTTTTTTTTTAATGTGCAGATATTGGATAATCTAACATATTTAGTTTCCAATTCTGAGAGACACTAGGATTTTTTTGCTAGCAAATTCACTTATAATAACAGCACATTCCAAAAAGCCAGATTTCCCCCTCTTGTAATAGTATTACTATTTAATTACTAAAACAATAGTATAGAATTCCCACCATCTTGCTTTTACACCCTTTTGCTCATAATATTTCTTGAAATATGCATTTGTATTAAGTAGTGCCTCTGACTTATCTAGTGAAAAGTTATATAATTTTCTCTGAATACAGTCTGAACATAAACCCTATTGGAGAGCACTATGGTGAGGGAGGTTGTCAGGTGACAATTTTAATTGGTTATTTGTAAGGGGTGTACTCCCCTTTTTCAGATCTCTGGAACGAGGTGTTCCCCCAAGATCTGGGTTGCCCGTTCTCGTCACGAGCCTTTGGTGATGGAGAGTAAGGCCCCCTTGCTTCATACTGCTTGCCATGTTTTATATTTATCTTTTATTAACTTTATGTAATTGATTGTGGCAAGTTGCCCAGATGTATTGAAAATCAGGCAGGCACGTAAGTTTAATAGATGGTTATGATTCATCACACAGTCAGGTATTGAGACGGGATTCCATCTACATATCAAATCATTATTATATGCACAACAATGTGAACTCACAGCTGCCTCATATGCATCTGTTTCTTCCTAAGGAAATGGGGGTAGCTGACAGGTTTTTGATATTTCATAGCCGTGGCCTGACTTATTCAGTAATGTTGTCAGAGGAATCAGTGCAATGACAAATTATTATTTTTCCACCGCAGTTCATGTGTACTGTTGCACACAAATAATTGTGTATGTTTTTAATATTTTCCAGTGACAAGAAGAGTGAGCGAGCAAAGGATATGCATCTATTGAAGAAATTGGCAGCCTTGCTGAAAGCTAAAACATTAAATTTGGGTAAGCTTTGTCTTTGTTCCTATTCAAGGTCATAACATGGGTGTCTTTTTAAAGGTCATGAATATGATAAGACTACCGTTTTACTTAAGGTGATTGAACCTAATTTAGTATTGTGTAGTTGAATGAAATGCAGTGCCTCCTGTGTAAAAAGTATAAACATCAATACTTTGATGTTGGGTCTAATTTTGTGGTAGCCAGCATATAATGGTAGCCTGCATGATGAACACAGTTTTGATAACTGTTAGTCACTTTAGAACGGCACAGTGAAATATTTGTATAATCTCCCAATATGATTAGGAAATATTTAAATACTAAATCTTACAAATTACAATGTTTCTAAAATTGCATTTAGTTCAACATTACTTTGGCAATGCAACAGAGGAAAATCAAGTCATAGGTTATTTGATAGACTGCTTTAAATGCAGTTTGCTACCATGGTAGAATGTTTGTGTTGTATATGTGTGTGTTTCCAGACCTTGTGCGTAATCTTGAAGAGCAACTGCACAGCTTTTTGTTGTCCACAAGTTGCAAACATTTGTGGCACATGGGTGGAAATTAATCAAGGAGAGAAGCAACTTATCAGTAGAACTAAGGAGAAATTTCCTGACAGAACAATTAGTGGAACAATTTGCCTCCAGAGATTGTGAACGCTCCAACACTGGAAGTTTTTGAGATTGGATGACCATTTGACTGAAGTGTACGGTTTCCTGCCTAAGCAGGGGGTTGGACTAGAAGACTTCCAAGGTCCCTTCCAACTCCGTTATTCTATTCTATTCTATTTCTGGATCAAGATGCTCTGCTTATGGTCCCTCATGCCTTTATAACCTCTCAGATGGACTATGTAATACACCTTACATGTGGCTGCCTTTGAAGAGAAGTCTTCAGCTGTGTAGTTTTAATATTTTAATTATTTTCCTACTTGTTATATAACTTGTAACCGCCCAGCATCATCTTATTAGGGAGATGGGCAGTATAAAACTTAAATAAATAAATAATAAATCTGGAAGTTTCAGCTGATGCAAAATGCAGTTGTGGAGGCACTTATGTGCACTTTTAGAACAGCACATGTTACACTTTAGCTCCGTGAGTTGCATTGGTTGCCAGTCTTCTATCTAGGGTAATTAATGCAAAATTAGTCTGAGTTTCTTTCTCATGTTTCCTGCCTGCCACCACCCCTGTGCTCGTTTTTCACATTTAATGACTGTTGTAGCGTCCCTATGATCACGAAATCAGAATTGGAACACTTGGCAGCTGGTGTGTCTTTATGACAATTGTAGTGTCCTGGGGTCATGTGATCACTTTTTATGACCTTCTGACAAGCAAAGTCACCAGGAAGCCAGATTCACTTTACAACCATGCTACTAACTTAACAAATTCAGATATTCACTTAATTGTGGCAAGAAAGTTCATAAAATGGGCCAATTGTTTTGCTTAGTAATGAAAATGTGGGCTCAATTGTTGTTCTAAGTCGAGGACTACCTGTATTATGTATGTTCACTGCCTTGAGTTACTTATAAACTAATAAAGATGGGATAAAAATCTAATATAATAATATAAGCCTACATTATATAAGTATGACTGGTATGTTTAACCATCAGTTATCAGTGAATTTCTTTCTCACGAGTTCACTTGCCTCACTCTATTTTCTTACTTTTCTGTGCCAGTCTTTGTGGTAGTTTTGATCACAGTTCTATGGCTTCAGTATAGTGAATCTTTCTAGAGGTTGTTGTGAAGATGGGGAAGCTAACTTCTCAAAGCAGTCAAGGTGCTGGAGAAACACATTTCAACCGGCCGCTTGATATAAGAGGATTAGAAGGAACACAGACTGTTTTACTTGGTGTTAACCGGATTGGAGCATATCCTGATTTGTCTGCAGTGCAAACAGCTAACGATCATATGTGATGTCCTGTGACACAACAGAAATACCAGGAATTTTAAGTTTATACCAGTCAGAAGTAGCTGGTTGTAAAGTATTTGTCCTTAAGCAAATAATATTCTGTTCCCTGTCATTTATGAGAGGAAGAATTTGAGTATAGAATCTCCTGCAGTAGTGGTTTTCACTTAACTTAGCTACCGGTTCAGAACTGGGAGCACGCTTGTGCGCTTGCTTTGCTCACATGTGGCGCTTCTGCGCATGCGCAGAACATTCTGTGCATGTGCAGAGCGTCCGTGATGACATCCGGGTGGATGGGCAGAGCCTCCCGCCACCACTGCTACTGGTTCGTCGGAACCAGGGCGAACCAGTAGAAACCCACCACTGACCTCCTGTCTCAATGATTTTTTAAAATTATATTTGTTATCTTTCTTTTCAGATACAATTGAGGTTGAAGTAAAGGAATTAATACTAGATGTTAAATATCCTGCTACTAAAAAACAGGTAATTAGGAAATACATTATTTGGCAGATTAATCTGCTTTATATCTGCAAATTAATGGTTGTTAACTCTCTGTTAAAATTTGTTTTGAACTCCATTTTTACTGTATATTGGTGATTAGAATGTTTTTCTAGGATATTTTAGCTTCAAATTCTTATCCTACTCGGTGCTGGCAGGAAGGAATTTGACAATACTTACTGGAGGCAAGGCAGAATACACACATTGTAATTATTTAAATTGGAAGAGAGAGTATAAGAAAGGGAACTGCTCTCTTTTGTGTCACCGTGCAGGTTTGATGGTGATGGGTCTTGATTTTCTCTCCTGCTTGCTATAGATTTGATTTCAGTCCTCAGCATGTGCTACCTGAAGGAGGACCGCAGGATATAAAATTACTTAAAAATAATTCCAAACTGGATTTACTTACAACACAAATGTGCATAAATCTAATTTATAAAGTATGACCATTTCTGTAATAAGACGTATCATAAACAAAGGGCTCATTTTATTGGCATTCCATATTTTTCTCTTTCTAGCTCTATATCTTGTAGGGTCTACTTTAGGAGCAGCAAAGTTTCCAGCTCAAGAGATACTATAGTTAAGCAATATAGAAACAAATGATTTATACCACTATGTAAACAATTAACTAGGTTTTATGATTAAAAATAGTATCATGAACTTTGAAAGTCTGTATTATATTTTACTACTGATAGGCTTTAGAAAGCATCCTGGCAAATGAACGTTTGCCGTTATCTTTTCTGATGAACATCACACAAACATTGATGGAAACCTTAAAAAATCAGGGTAAGTGAATATTTCTTTTCTGACTGCCTGTTATGTCACAAAAGGATATAAAGCATAAGGATTCAATTATGCTCCCTTGAAAGAATATGATAATCATTGATAATATTGCGGGTCTTGTTTCTGCTGTTACTGGATGGGTAATTGAGTTTCATTCGAAAGAAAGAAGTACAATTCTCTAAGGAACTATACCATACCTGGGCATGTTATGGCCCATGGGCCACATCCGGCTCTTTGGCTATCTCTGTGTGGCTTGCGGCACTGGTGTTGGCAGGGGGACGTTGGCATCAGGAACAGAGCATTGGGGATGGGGTGGCATTGGGCCAAGAGCAGGCATTGGCAGAGTGGTGGGGTGGGATGGTAGTAGCAGCAGCCCTCCATAACAGTCCCAGTTTCTCATTGGCCCCTTGGGGAAATTGATTGCCCTCTCCTGAACTATACTGTAGCATTTTGATACCCTTCTTTAGGAGAACAAGGGAATGCAGTAGTATATGACAGAAACATTTTAGAATCAAGTAATTCTCTCCCCTTCAGGGATTGTTTTGACATCATTCAAAAATGGGAATTGCTTACTGGAAACACGTGTAATGTGTTGCTTAAAATGAATGACTGTATCAAATACTTTCATAAGTGTATCACTGGAGATTTGCTTGTATTCTTCCTTTGAAGTTTATGCCAGATAAATTCATTTTAACATCCATTATAATGTTCTCTGTGGCATTGTCCTTCCTTTAACGTGCGTTGAGGAGGAGCTGTAATCATCTTTATGTTCTTCCACCTCCAGTCTTGCTGTCATCCATATTTTTTCATATCAAGATTTTTGAACTAGTAATAGAGGAAGGGAAGGTATCCAGAGTGACTATATCAGTCATCTGATTGAAGTGAGAGGCCAAAGTTTCAGCAGAAAGGAGAGTTGTGCTGGTTAGAAATTCTACCATGGAATTCTGGCAAAAAGTAACACTTTTTAAATAAGATCCTAAAGCAGATAAAGACTACAAGGCAGCCCAAGGATCATGATTTGGTTCTGGCTGTATAAAATAAGAAACTGAAACAACACAATTAATGATAACACTGGGAGGCAGATCACGACTATGGAAATAAAATAAAGTAAGAATGATCAGGGGACAGCTTTGTAGGAAATTCATCTTGCGGATGAGCATTGTAAGCTGGAGAATTCATAGAAACATCTTCTTTAGATACTTCTTGTTACGAGCCTTCAAATGCTGCTTTTTGTTTTGTTTTGATTTGATTTGATTTCAACTGCCTGTTTAAAGGGAAATTGACACTTCACTTGCCTATAGACAAAACCTCTCCAGAATTTAACTTGATGAAATGATATCCTCTTGCCGGCTGTTGTACACTGAAAATACCCTACTTAGCAGGTTGTTTAATGAAGTTGCAGAAAGGTTTAACAGCTCAGTTGCACATTCATTGAGACTAACGGGCATTATTTTCCTTTCCGTCACTCTGTCTAGAGATGGATTATATTGATGAAGGGCTGCTACAGTTCTGTACTAATAAACTAAAACTGCTGCAGCTTCATGAGTCAGTCAGCAATCTAAATTCTCAGAATATACAGCCTGAGACAGAGCCATCTGATAATGTAAGTATTGAGCAACTTTGATTTTATGAAAAGAGAAACACCCTTGAAATGCAGATGTGTGTATAAAAGAAAGTAGAAAAAAACTGTACAGCCCCTCTTTTTAAAATAAAAATATATTTATAGTATGTAAGAGTGATATGCATTTATGGAATTTGTGAGCACAATGGAGTCTTCCTTCTCCAGGCAAGAAGACAATATTTGTAGGTCAGTGTTGAACTGTGGAGTCCTTGGTGCTTTCTAAGCTTGGTTGTTTGCCTGTAGATGTTTCATTACCCAACTAGGTCATATCATCAATGCTCCCTGTAGCACTAATATAGTTCAGTTATAAAATCTCTGCAAGCAAAAGACCAAGACCAAGAGCACTAAGATTTCCACAGTCTTCCTGTTCCTTCGGACTTGGATTTCTATGCACTGCACAAGAAAGCCCATTTATGCAGGTGGATCTACAGCATTGAACTCAGCTCTTTGAACTTACTGTTCTGAAATTGGAACTGACAATATTCTGCATTAAGGAGACATTTTATCAAAAAACTGGCATGTTAATTGTGTTGGTGTTTAACTCATCAACCTTAGGGAAGTACCAAGGTTTGCTTTATATATTATGCTTTTTGTAGACATAAAATGATAAAATGAGGAGAAAAATTAATGGCCCTAGAATTGGGCACTAGTTGGTCAGTGTAATACACTTTTTGTGGTATACTATATTTCTTATGGAGATCTTTTTTTGCTTTTCACAAAGTTATATGAAATAATTTGAAGTTCTTCTATGATGCTGTTTTCAATAGCCTTCTTTAGAAAAGCTTTGACCTATGAGTAGAATTAAATTAGTTCTATTAGTATTCTAGGTTACTTCAATCTATTTATCCAGTTCAAAATATAATGTATTTTAAATATTTCTAACATCTTAATTTATTAACTAATGGGCAGCTACATTTTTGAAATGTAAACTATTTCAGATGTTGAAGCAAACATTTTTAGAAATATCAATAAATTCAATTGTTGCATGAAATAAATTCAGTGCAAGTAAGATCCTGTCGATATTTTCTGCAATGGTACAAAGAATATTGGGGAAAATATCCTGAACCATGCAAGATAACAACTACTTAGCAAAATATCTTAAATCAAAATTTATTATCAGAGAAATTGTGATGAATGAACATGAGAGCAATTTCAAGAGTAAATCTGACTTTCTCTTATTCATGTTTTATTGCTTTTAAGATCTTGGCTAAATTACTCCGGTTAGATGAAAAAGAATTCACTAGGCTGCAGATGTTACTTGAGAAGTACAAACAGCAGAATACCCAGCCTTCAGTACATTTTGTAGAGGATAAAGATGGAATGCTGCCTGTGAAAACTTTCTTGGATTACCTGGATTATGAAAAAGATGCAATTAATGTGAAAAAGCTAGATGACAAGGAATATGTGGCTTTAGGTATGAGTTTGGATTATTAACATAATCTTGGCTAAGGAACTTTCCACGGGTAATATATTTCTTTTTTTGAATTTAGTTAGGAAGTTTTTCTGAAGGAGCCCCCTGAAAACATTAATATTAGGAAGTACTCTTTATGTTTACAGAACAGACCAAAGACTTGCCTTGATCTATGCAATGGAAATATTGGTTTAGTGCAGTGTTTCTCAACCTTGGCCGCTGGAAGATGTGTGGACTTCAACTCCCAGAATTCCCCAGCC
>JANHFM010003192.1:27366-37563 GCA_032468115.1 Grayia smithii
CAGCCGGCATAGCATAGCTGGCTGGAGAATTCTGGGAGTTGAAGTCCACAAGTCTTAAAGCTGCCAAGTTTGAAGACTTCTGGTTTCGAAAATTACCTTGATGGAGATATGCAAGATCTGTTTTAAAGTAATGAAACACTTCTTAATAGAAGGGTGGAAGAGGTTCAGATAGAGACCTCCCTAATCCATAAGGTTATAAGAAGGGGGAGGAGGTATAGCATGATCAGACTTGCAAGATTCTGTTATTATAGCCACTCCCAATAAAAATAGTTTTAGACTTCGTGTGTAATTGAAATCAACCTTGCAAATCTGATAATATCTCCTCTCCTTTCTTGTCACTCCTTATTGTTAACAGATCTTGAAAATCTCCATCAAGGTCATCTCCCATGCATTCTTTACACCTGCTCATCTGACAGACTTTGCAAATACTCCTTTGCTCTTACTGTGGGTAGTTAACCCTCTCCCCTTCTATCTTACGTCTCCAAATGTACAGATATCCTTGCCCAAACCTTTGTTTTTCATAGTTTCTCTTAGTCTATCAGTAAACAAGTTTCCCTGCTCACAAGTGAATATTTGGGAATAAAACCTCTATCATAAATGTATTTTCTAATGGTTGTTGACATCCCATATGCATGTTTTTGACTTTGGTTGCTACAGATGATTTTTGGGATTCTCAGTCCATTTCCCCCTGGTGGCAGCAGATGAGAACAGCCTGTATTCAGTCTGAGAATAACGGAGCTGCTTTGGTATTTGCTCACGTTGGGCATTCAGTAACAGCACAGATAAGTGATAGCGTTGCAGAAAAAAAGGTATGTAACTTCAGATTCTGTCCTTTGGCTACATAGCAAAAAAAAAAAAAGCCTCTTCCACCCCAAAATAAACAATCAACTCTTAATACTTGCCACTAAACATCCAATTATAAAGTATCTTGGAAAATGTACAAGTGAGGTCTCATTGTTTATTTATGT
This sequence comes from Grayia smithii, assembly GCA_032468115.1. Taxonomy (NCBI): domain Eukaryota; kingdom Metazoa; phylum Chordata; class Lepidosauria; order Squamata; family Grayiidae; genus Grayia; species Grayia smithii. The sequence goes on from JANHFM010003192.1 coordinate 28,335, forward strand.
AGGCAATCCTGGATGCAACTAAATTTAATACGCTGCTTACCCATTATGAATACTATGAAATGGCTATACTAAATTCTATACAGCTACTGCCAGGCCTTTGAATTTGCTGTTCAAAGAGGCTAGGATTTCTGTAACTCTCTCACTAGCAGATGCCAACAAAATTTTGGCTTCTGGTTTGTTTTTAGAAGAAAATATTAACTGGCTCAGTGCTGGTGTCTTTGATCTTGCCTTGATTCGTTTGTTTACCTTTTTAAGTTACAATTGCTTTATAGTTTATTATTGTTATTAAGCATCAGTAGAAGAAATGTAATGTAAACAAAACACAAATGCTACTTCTTACTAAACCAAAGTTGACTGTTTTTGAATTTGCTCATGCTCTATCTCAGGCCTTCTGTGAACACAGATAATAATACATGTATTTATGTTATCAGGTCCTTTCTCCAAGGAATTGAAGGGATGCAGATCTCCCCCTTCACCCGTTTTATTTTTAGATTAAGTAGATTAAGCACTGCCGGCTTCTTTCCATCCTCAGTTTAAACTTCTGGCAATTTTATATGAATTGTGTACTGTAAATATCTTAATGTGTGTTTACTGATGGTGCATCTCTTGCGGTTTCTCATCTCTAAGGGAACCACCTTAAAAATAGCTTGTAGGAATACGATACATATGTGTAACTTGTTTTCTTCTTTCATTGTTGAAGTTTGTAAATCTGGGCTTTCTGCACACAATATGTAAAATGTCAGCTTGATAATATGAGAAGTTCACAAACCTATTTTTTTTTATTAGTTTCCCCAAATAACCATAGGTGCTGATGCAGATTCCTGGGAAGCCCTCTCTCTTGATATAGAATACTGGAAGCTTCTCCTGAAACAGCTAGAGGATTGCCTAATACTTCAGACACTTCTGAATAGTAAACTGAGCAAGAAGACAAGCACAGCTTCTTCTTTGCAGGCTGAGCCCCTTGGGAGACTTTCTGTAAAGAAGTTGCTTGAAGGAGGAAAAGGTGATTCACCACCACCACCACCACCACCTGCCCCAAGGGTTGGGATGAAAAGAGATGGCGGTTAATTTCTTCTCCCGAGGTAGCTGCTTGGGACTCAGCCGAAGAAAATCCCCAGAGTAAATGGAGTGAAATGGAATAGGAAATTGAAGAAAAGAGAGGGGACTGAGGCTAACAGTCAGTGTATTTCCATTGAAATCCTCTTGGGGATAGTTTCATGACATGAAGAGTTTTGTTTGTGAACAGCCTGAGCTGGTTTCAACCATTTTATCCTTAATAGAGTCTAAATTCCATTACAAATAGGATTACAAATGGTTATGCACATAGAATAATTAATAAATACCCCATCTAAATGCCACATTGGCACATGAAATTTGGTCTGTGTAGGATGACACACCTTCCAATCCCAAGCGGTCCAATTCATTTCAGTTTTACTTCTTCCCTCATGTCCTGGAATCTGGTTTCTTTTTCATATAAGAACTCTCTGGTTTGAAAGGTATCATCTTGATACTAGTGAGGTTTATAGTCTCCTCAAATCCTGTAGGGCCAGCCAGCCTGAGAAGGGTTGAGTAGCCTGAGAGGTAGAAGAGAAGCAGGGGAAACTCAGAAGGCTACCTGCCTTCCCGGGCTATGCTGAACCCCCAGGCACTGTCCTTCAAACCATTTTCATCTTACGCCCATTGAAACATGCACAGAAACAGCAATCTACACTTTCAGATGCAGAGGCATGGACAAGATATTTATCAACTATTTAAAGAATCGACATTTAAAATATAGTATGCTGCTTGTAAGTCAGGAAGTAGTACAGTCATCAGACCTCTATATTTATAAATGTTTGAACTGTTCGTAGATAAAATGAAATCCCCAATGTAGTACTCACTGAGAACTAAGTGCTCCATGAATTTGTCCGGTCCTGTCTCCCTATTTGTCCATTGCTATATCTGATGGCAGCAAATTCAATAGTTTTAAGATTACAGTAAAAAGAGCCATTGTTTTCTGCGTATTTCCAAACTGATCCTAGATTGTTTTGACTTTCCTTTAGGTGGCGTTGCTGACAGTGTAGCCAAATGGATTTTTAAACAAGACCTCAGTGTGTCCTTACTCAGATTAGGTCAACAGAAAAATGAAGCAGAAAGCAAGGAGGAACCACAGCAGACTGACAGCAATTTTGTAGGTGAGGATGGAGAAGACCAGATGAGAATGGAGCCCATATTAGGTAAAAAATAGTTTCAGGCATGTATTTTATTTCTGTTTATTGCAGCAATGGAATGCAAAATAATAACCATCCTTTCTTAAAACATGTTCCTAGAATTGCTCCGTTTAGCATATGAACAGTTTCCTTGCAGCCTGGAGATGGACGTCCTTCATGCTCATTCCTGCTGGGAGTATGTTGTACAATGGAACAAAGACCCAGAGGTAAAGGAAGCCTTTCATTTTCTTACTCCTTATGTTTTTTATGATATGCATGATCTTACCTGAACTTTTCAGATAATGAAAGTAATTCATTATTTCTTGTTGAGGTAGGTAGAAAATAGGTAGGTTAAAAAATGGCTTTAAAATCGCCAAAAAAGCCAATGCAGTCTTAGGCTGTATCAACAGAGGGATAGCTTCAAGGCCACAGGAAGTGATATGTACTAGTTCTATATGTACTAGTGAGGCCATACATGGAATATTGCATCCAGTTCTTGTCGCCATGACACAAAAACGATGCAAAGCCATAGCAAGAGTGCAGAGAAGAGCAGCAAAGATGATAAGGGGTCTGAAGGCTAAATCCTACGTTGAATATTTTAAGTGAACTTGGTATATTTAGCCTAACCAAACCTCCCCCCCCCCCAAACTTAGGGGTGACGTGATAGCCTTCTTCCAATAGCGGAAATACTGTCATAAGGAAAAGAGGATTGATTTATTCTCCATAGCATCTTGTGCTGCCCCACTCATTCACACGTACAGAACATGTCAGTGTAGTTTATGAAGGGTTTAATTGGTATTCCGCAGCAGTTTCCTTCACATGGCTTTAGAACTGTCCCAAATGAAGACAGCCACGAGCAAGCCCAGATTAATTCCCCAGGCAATGGCCAATTAGTCCATAAAATGAATAGCAAGCTGCTCAAACAAGTAAGTCCAATAAACAAACATAAAGCCCCCAGGCAAAACTAAAAGTACATCCACATTTGCTCATTGGTTATAGACATTCAGAGTCTCAAAAGTCAAGCAGGAAACACGGACAAACCGCCACGACCCACATGTGTTGTTCCCAGCAACATCTCCCTCTGCTTGCCGTGCTAAATAACTTCCTAGGTGCAGTCTATCAAGAGGAACGGGATCTTGTCCCAAGCAATCTGGCAGACCTCAGTTTCTCTGCCCTGCCTGCTGTGAGATCCACCAAGGAAGGCAGCTCCTCCCCCTCCTCTTCACTGGCCTGCGAGCTGTCCCCAACCGAAGCCTGCAATTTTTTTTTCTGCTGGCAGTTCAGGGTCAGTAATTAACTCTGTTCCTGATGTGCCAGGAATGAGCTCATTCTCCCTTGAGCCAGCCTCCGAGGAAGAGTTGCAGGAGTCATCCAAGGGAGACATCACACACCTGAGGGCAGGACAAGAAGCAGTGGGTGGAACCTCATCAGAGGGAGATTCAAACTGAAATTAAGGAATAATTTTCTGACAGAACAATTAATGAAACAGCTGCCTCCTGGACTTATGGGGTGTTCCATTGCTGGAACACTCAAGAAACTGGAACATTCAAGAAAAGATTGGACAACCATTTATGTGGGATGGTATAAGGCAGGGGTCAGCAAACTGCGGCTCTGGAGCTGCATGTGGCTCTTTTATTCCTCTGCTGCGGCTCGTCACTCAAAAAATGCGTCACAACCGCCAATGTGCAACATGCCCTAGCACACAATTTATTGAGATTTTCAACCCCCGGTAGGCCAACCATGGATAAATCCAAGAAAAGAAAAGTTTCAGAAGAAAACAGAATGTTTAATTCAACTACATATGTTAATTTTGTGGCCGCTCAAGAAATAGTCAGACACGGGAAGGGTTTTGTGGCCCCCAGTGTTTTCTTTTCTATGGGAAACAGGTCCAAATGGCTCTTTGAGTGTTTAAGATTGCAGATCCCTGTCTTAAACCTTTCCACCTTTTTAGTGTGTTTTATTGGACCCACAGGCCTGGTAAAGGATCTGAGCTTTCTGAGATTACAAAATCTCCCATAAGTTTCGCCCCCTCTCTTTTGGCTCTGCTGGTTGGCTTGGGGACCCAATGGAGGTGTTCCATGTTGGAAATGGCTGGTGGAGTGATTGATAGAAAAGCCAACACAGTCCTAGTCTACGTCACTAGAGGGCTAGAATCAAGATCACATGAAGTATCGCTTTATAATGCCTTAGTAAGACCAGTTTTGGTCACCACAATATTAAAAAGATGTTGAGACTCTTTCTAGAAAGAGCGCAGAGAAGAGCAACAAAGATGATTAGGGGACTGGAGGCTAAAATATATGAAGAACGGTTGCTGTAACTACAGTAGATACATCTAGTTAATGAAAAGAAGGCCTAAGAGTGACAACATAGCAGTGTTCCAATATCTCAGGGCCTGCTACAAAGAGGAAGGGGTCAATCTATTCTCCAAAGCACCTGAAGGCAGGACAAGAAACAATGGATGGAAACTAATCAAGGAGAGAAGCAACCTAGACATAAGGAGAAATTTCCTGATAATTAGAACAATTAATTGGTGGAATGACTTGCCTCCAGAAGTTTTAGGTGCTCCAACCCTGGAGGTTTTTAAGCAGAGATTGGACAGCCATTTGTCTGAAATCTTTTAGGGTCTCCTGACTGAGCAGGGAGCTAGATTAGAAGATCTCCAAGATCCCTTCCAACTCTGTTATTCTGTAATTCCACTGCCATAACGTTTGTACTTTTGGTGTACAGTATTTGAGTCCTGTTATTTTAATTTTTCTATATATATAACCCAGGGGTGGGTTCTACCCACCTTCGCTACTGGTTCTCTTCATGCACGCGCATGCACGCGTGCGCGCAAAATTTGCGCACGCGTGCGTAAACCGCACTACCGTGCATGCACAGGAACTTTATTTTAGGAAAAATCACCGAAAAAGCGCTCTGCACATGCGCAGAGAGCTAATTTCGGCTATTTTTTTGAAAAAAGGTGAATTGCCGCGCGCGGGTGGGCCAGGGTCTGGGACGCTGCGAACCAGTTCGGTGACGTCACAGCGTCACTGCTACCTACTCACGCGAACCGGACCGAACCGGGGGCAACCCACCACTGATATAAGCCTCCCTGAGTTGCTTTGGAAAGGGAGATAAATGTAACAAATAAATATATAAACAAACTGTGACCAGGACTATGTTATGGATATAGAGCTAGTTGGATTCTTGTAGCCCATGAACTTATGTTAATGGCCCCATTTTAAATCAGAAGGAAGTACCAAGGGCCCTACCACTGGACTCTCTTCCAGGCTGTTTGACATATTTATACTTGAGTGGATGAGAGCTAGAAACAGGTTTAGCAAATTTGAAAGGGACATTATCACGATTCAAGAGGACTGTGACTAGTGGAAACACTGGGCCGAAACGTGCAACATGAATTTCAACAGAACAAAAACAAACTTCTCTTTTTCTTGTTGAAAGAAAAAAAAATGAAGGCAAGGATATAGGATTGGGAGACAACAGAAGGATGGGACAACTGAAAAACGTGACTTATGACCATTTTTCAGTTATGACTTTTGCAGCATCTCCATGATCATGTGATCAAAATTCAGATGCTTGGCAACTGGTTCATATTTATGACCGTTGCTGTGTCCCAAGGTCATGTGATCACCTTTTGCGACCTTCTGATAAGCAAAGTCAATGGGAAAGCCAGATTCACTTAACAACGGTGTTATTAACTTATCAGCTGCAGGAATTCACTTTACAACTGTGATGTAAAATGGGGCAAAACTTATTTAACAACAGTAATTTTGGGCTCAATTGTGCCCATAAGTCGAGCACTACCTGTACATTTATTTACATCTAATTTCTGAGTGATCTTACGCAGGCCAGACAGGAACATCCAAAAGGCAATATATGGCCCAGGAGCCATAAAAAGCCCAGATCTGTTATGCATGCTTACTTTTCCTTCCCAACAAGTTATGTAAATTCAATGTGGTAGGCAGATTGGCATGATAAAAATGACATTGTATGAAGAGTTTATGATACATGGGTGTTTTAGAGCTGCTTATCCCGTTAACGCTTTGATTTTGATGCCACCCAAATCCTATCATGCAAGGCGGAGAATTACCTATGTAGCAAAAATTCTGCATAATAATTTTAAAATGAAATTTCAATTCAGTGCCCTATAGGCTCATAGTTATCTTGTTTTTAAAGGAACCACATCAAAGATTAGAAAGAACAAAGCAAATACTGGATCATTCCTTAGATAGCTCAGTTGGCAGAACAGAGAATATTTTAAGTTATCATTAAGTCACTGGTTCAATTCCAGCTTGAGGGACCAAGTGGTTTTGCTTGCAGGCTATTGTGGTTTCTAAAAATGGCTTAGTGAAATCCCACGCTGTTTCTAAACCTCCAAATAAAATTGAAAGGTTTTTCTGCAATATTTTGAGGAGGATTTTTTTTTTCTTTGAGGATTGCAGCACTTAGATTTGTGCCACAGGAGTACATTGGGACCTGCCTTCATCTGGAAGATTTGCCGTCACCTGCTGATCCTTCCTTTTCCTTGGCTACAGAAGGATGAATATCTAAAACATGTTTTTGTTGGGAAATTTGCCAATATTTATAAATGCAGGTACCGGGTGTGACAATCTTAAAAGTATCTTTGATTATTCAAAAAGCAATGGGATTTTTTTTTTACTTGTATTTTTTACTCAGGAGTTTTACTGTATGCTCTAAAGCTTAGCAATTTTACTTACTAAATAAATATATCATATCCTGTGATTGGGTCCATTCCAAACCACAAAACTGGTTATGGCTGGCCTGACTCTTCTTGTGATCTGCATTCCTAATTTTAGGTACATCATCTGACATTATGAGTGCTCATTAAGCAAGGAGCTTTAGTTAGCAGTCTGTGTTAGTCTTTCCTAATCTGATGATCAGAATTCTCTGCCCAAGGCCAAGGAATGACTAAGAAGCATGAGCTGTGAGGTCCAATAAGAGTTTCAGGTTAGGGAAAGCCGGCTTATAAAATGTAGGGGAAAAGTGGCTACAAGTAATCCTCAATTTACAACCACAGTTGAGCTCAACATTTCTGTTGCTAAGCAAGACAGTTGTTAAATGAATTTTGCTCCATTTTACGACCTTTCTTGCCATCATTGTTAAGTGAATCATCTGCAAACAGGTTGTTAAGTGAATCTGGCTTTCCCATTGCTTGAAAGAAAGTCACAAAAGATGGTTAGTCCCATGACCCTGGGACACTGCAACCGTCATAAATACATGCCAGTTATCAAGTATCTGAATTTTGATCAGATGCTGCAATGGTTGTAACAGTGAAAACTGGTCATAAGTCACTTTTTAGTGCCGGTGTAACTTTGAATGATCACTAAGTGAGTGGTTGTAAATCAAGGACTACCTCTATTGGTCTATTTTTGTAACATTTCTGTAACTTCATGGCACCAGCTGAGAAGGAACTTCAAGCCATATACAAAACATTAATGATGGTATTAGTTGTATTCTACTGGGCACATGGTTTAAATAACATAATCTGCTCAAAGAACTCACCCAACTCTTGGGTGAACTAAGAATATAATATGGAAATCGTCAAGAAGACACAATGACAGGGTTGGCCTTCCCATAAGTCATAATAAGTCATGTGTAGCTCAAGTTGGCAATTGCATGAACGGGAAAGGAGATTGTCTAAAACAGGGGTCTCTAACCTTGGCAACTTTAAGACTTGTGGACTTCAACTCCCAGAATTCCTCAGCCAACAAGTCTTAAAGTTACCAAGGTTGGAGACTCCTGGTTTAAAAGGCTTCCCACAGTTATCATTCATTTCTTGGCTTGTGGTATCAATCATGCTATCTGCCCTGGAGACCTGCTAGTTGAATCATGCAGTTGCAAAGCAAAACCGACTTCCCCCAAGCTAGTGAATGGCGATCGTGTGACATCAGGACATGGCAACTGTTATAAATACATTCCGTAGTTTGATCACTTGACTGCTGAGATGCTGTGACAGTCATAAGCGTGAGGGCTGGTTGCACAATCCCTTTTTTTCCTGTGCCACTGTAACTTCAAACAGTCACTAAATCATTGCTTGTGGGTTGGGTAAGGACTAGCTGTCTTACAAATACAAGAATGCTGATTGGCTATTCCTAATCAGTGAGGTGAATCAATACGGTGTCACAGCCAATATTCCATCACATATTTGTTACCAGGGGTGAAATCCAGCAGGTTCTGGAGAACCTGTAGTAGAAATTTTTAATAGTTTGGAGAACTGGCAAATACCACCTCTAGCTGGCCCCAGAGTGGGGGTGGGAATGGATATTTTGCAATATCCTTCCCCCAGGAGTGGGGTGGGAATGGAGATATTGCTGTACCCTTCCCCTGCCTCGCCCATCAAGCCAACTTCCTACAGGACCTCATCATTTCTTTTTTTTTTTGTGGCTCTCTTTTGCATCTTAGAGAAACTTAAATTGGAAATGTCTGGCTTGGTAATAGTCCACATGAAAATAATCTTTTTCTTAATGAGACTGAATCTAAATTCCCAATTACATTCCAGGGTTTCTCTGAGCCCTGAATAGGTTTATTGTTCGTAGAAAGGACAACATGAAAGTATAATCATGGTTCTTCTTCCTGTGCATACTTGAAACTCATCTTCTCTGTTCATAACATCCACCCTATGGAAAAATCCTCTCCCCAGAGATATGGACACCTCAATTTTACTGGCCTTTCAGGAAGCTGTGAAGACTTTGCACTTCCTCCAGTCTCTTCATTTGGGAATTCTGGTGTTTTGTGTTCTAATTACTGAGCTTTAATCACGGTGTTATACAATAAATTATAGAGTGGCTAGGAATTAGAGATATGATGTGGCAGATTCAATTTTAGGTTGCAGCAGTAAGAAGAGTACTTTCCAAATCACAGGAAGTCATAGTCAAACCCTACTTTGAATACTGCATCCAGCTCTGGATACTACATTTTAATGCTGTTTGTACTACATATCAGTGGTGGGTTGCCCCCAGTTCGGTCCGGTTCGCGCGAATAGGTAGCGGTGACGCTGTGACGTCACCGAACCAGTT
>JANHFM010003192.1:64560-79289 GCA_032468115.1 Grayia smithii
AGAGTAGAGTAGAGTAGAGTAGAGTAGAGTAGAGTAGAGTAGAGTAGAGTAGAGTAGAGTAGAGTAGAGTAGAATGGGACCTTGGAGGTTTTCTAGTCCAACTCCCTGCTTAGGCAGGAAACCCTATACCATTTCAGGCAAATGATTATCCAATCTCTTCTTAAAAACTTCCAGTGTTGGAGCATTCATAACTTCTGCAGGCAAGTTGTTCCCCTAACTGTCAGGAAATTTCTAAGTTGCTTCTCTCCTTGATTACTTCCACTTATTGCTTCTTGTCCTGCCCCCAAGGGCTTTGGAGAATAGCTTGATTCCTTCGTCTTTGTGGCAGCCCCTAAGATATTGGAACACTGCTATCATGTCACCCCTAGTCCTTCTTTTCATCAAACTAGACATAGCCAGTTCCAGCAACCGTTCTTTATATGTTTTAAACTCCAGTCCCCTAATCATCTTGATTGCTCTTCTCTGCACTTTTTCTAGAGTCTCATCATCTTTTTTACATTCTGGTAACCAAAACTAAATGCAGTATTCCAAGTGTGGCCTTACCAAGGAATTATAAAGTGGTATTAACATTTCATATGATCTTGATTCTAGCCCTCTGTTTATACAGCCTAGAACTGTATTGACTTTTTTGGCAGCTGTTGCACACTGCTGGCTCATATTTAAATGGTTGTCCGCTAGGACTCCAAGATCCCTCTCAGAGTTACTACTATTGAGCAAGGTACCACATATACCGTACCTGTGCATTTTGTTTTTCTTGCCTAAATGTAGAACCTTACTTTTTTCACTGTTGAATTTCATTTTGCTGGATAGTACCCAAGGTTCAAGTCTGTCAAGATCCTTCTGTATCTTGAGCCTATCTTCTGGAATATTGGCCATTCCTGCCAGCTTGGTGTCATCTGCAAATTTGATGAGTTCCTCATCTATCCCCTTGTCCAAGTCATTGATGAAGATGTTGAAGAGTACTGGGCCTAAAACAGAGCCTTGGGATACTCCACTGCATACTTCCCTCCATGTAGATGCAGTTCCATTAGTGCGGTTGGTCAGCCAGTTACGAATCCATCTGGTGGTGATGCTGTCTAACCGACATTTTTCTACTTTACCTAGTAGTAGGTTATGGTCTACTTTATCAAATGCTTTACTGAAGCCCAAGTAAATTGTATCAACAATATTCCTCTGTCCACTAATTTTGTCAAAGAATGCAATAAGATTAGTCTGGCATAATCTGTTTTTGACAAACCTATGTTGGCTTTTGGTTACTTTGTTTGCTTCTAGGTGTTCGGTGATTTGTTGCTTGATTATCTTTTCCAGAATCTTCCCTGGTATTGAGATCAGGCTGATAGGTCTGTAGTTTCCTGGATCTGTTTTTTTTTCCTTTTTTGAAGATTTTGTTGCAAGACACTATCCTATTTTGGCATCTTAAAAGCTACCAAATTATGTAATAAAGTTTCTTGGTGTATAGTCCGTTCCATCTGATTACGTAATTTGATCATTTGACTGTAACTGTATACAAACATACAGACATACACACATAAGGTGCTTATGACATTGCCTTAAATCTCTGCTGCTTCATGATACACCTTTGGGTAAATGTGGGAAATCATTTTCACAGAAATAATTGCTAATGCAGTTATTTTATGTTGGCTCACATTCAAAGTACATTGGCCTATATACTTTAGAACCATGTACTTGTTGGAAAATCCCCAGAACCTTACAGCAGCATCATTTACAGTAAACTAGGCCACTACTACAGGTCAGACTGAGATTAACCCTTGATTTGCCAGGCCTTTGGATTGCCTGGAATCCTGCCTGCATTTCAGATTTCAGTTATTCTTTGTAATTCAGATCTTTATAGAGGGCTTTCCATTATCCCTAAATTACCTTTGCCAGAGCTTCTTTGGGAAGAAGCTGCTCAATGGGAAGTGTCCACCAGGCATCACTGCCATGTTGCTCCACTAGTTTAATAATATTCTCAGTGCTTTTTCTGCAAGGAAAAAAAGGGAATCAGTGACAGAAAGATAAGAAATTATTAAACTGTGTTCTGTAGGATAACATTTAATTGGAAAAACAGGAGCTACTGAAAATTTTCAAATGTAAAAAAAGGCTATAGTATAAAGTACAAATAAACACTTTCTAAACACATTATGGACAATCTATTCAAGATAAACAATGAAAGGCCTGAAAAGAAATAGCAAGTGAGTAAAAAACACAGCTGTGTAAAGCTACTTTTGCACACCTTGATCATTAAGCAAAGTGCTTCAGTTTAGATGTGCCATGCTTTTATACTACTAATTGAAGTTAAATAAGGGCCCCAACTTTTGATTTGCACATGGTTTCCGAATTTCATTGAGGTTTCCCACCTAAATTCATTAGAGAATCATGGATTTTCATGGCTGTAAATTGTCTTTGCTTTTCTAACATTAGGCCTAAGCTTGATGATTTAACTCTTTGTTAATTTTAAAATACTGTTTTGGTTTTTAAACAGCATCATAAAAAGGGGCTAAAATTGTAATCTTTCTCATTTATGAGGTCATCATATTGCCACCATCCTCCTTGCAGCTAATAATTTTAAATTTTTGTTGCAGCTGCAAAAGTTTCTCTCTCCTAATACTTGATGAAAAACGTATACAGGTTATGCTTCCTCTTCAGTTGAAGAGGGAATGACTGAAAGAAAATCTAGAGCAGTCTTTCCAAAATGCTGCTTACTAGCCATGTTGGCTAATAATGAAGTGAATGAAGACATCTGGAAGACATCAAGTTTGTAAAAGTCATGAGGCATGGGATATTGTGGTGATCCTACAAAGATGGTTGAAGTTAGTCTCAATTATTTAACAGGCACATTTTTTTTTATCAAATTAAATCCTTAATCGAACTTGTAGTTTTCTTGCAAATATTATGGATGCATAAATGTTGTTCTATCAGTTATTTGCAGTGAAGCTGATCAGGTCAACTTTCTTTTCAAAGGGGGGAGCTGTTACCATATAATTTTCTTCTGTTCCTACAAATTCTAATCCACAATGAAATACTCTGAATAAAGAAATTAATGTATCATATCAAGAACCGCAAATGCAAAAACTGTAATATGATTAATGGCATTTAAATTTATCTACCACACATGTATTCTTCTGGGATAGAACAAGATATATATATCTAAACATCAGATAGAAGATATATAAAACTAAACATCAAATAATTTGTATCTATTCAGGGCTACTGAAATCAGCAATGTCCTTTTAAGATTCAGAAAAATACATTTTAAGGTTTTATTTAGAATAGAATTAGTAATATAAATTAATACAAACTTAATTTGCTTTAAGATATTTTTATTATCATATGTAAACATAGTTGGGGTTTTTCAACAAATAATCTTACATCTTGCTATGCTCTGATTCCTTTTACAACTTAATAAACATAGGGAAAATATAAGAAAACAAAGTTGTAAAAGAGGTTTAAAAATCACAAGGTCTCCTATTTGTGTGACAAGAAAAATTGGGCTTTCATGGGAGAAGGCTACCCATATTTAGAGATTTAATCCTAAAAAGAATCTTTCAAGATTTTACAATAAAAATTATATTCTAGTTCTAGGTTCCAAGTTATTTTCATGGAAAATGACTTGTTCTAATGCCATATTTTGTCTGAATAAAGATCATTACAGGAAGGGAAGAAATGCTTGTAGCTATATTTTAAAAGTGAGTATTTGGCTGAGGATATGGTATACCAAATTCCTTAAACTCAGAAGACAGTATATATTTTCAGGTTTATTTATTGAAGAAACTAGAATTAACATACTGTATAAAACAAGATATAGTCTCCAAAGATTCTCTAATATCCCATAAAGTATAAGAGGATTTTCATAATAAAAAAGCATGTGTGCTTGATAGTTATAATAAAAATAAATAAAAATAAAATTATAATAAATATAGCAATAGCAACAGTCCTTAGATTTATATACCACTTCACAGTATTTTACCACATTTAAATATAAACTTGATACACACATACACACACACACACTACAATCATTGATATCTCACTGTTCTTGCTCCTTATAAAATCAATGATTTTGCTATGATTTCATAATGTTATTAGACCTCCAAGGAATATACCTTAGATTATCCTTAAAATCTTTCCAAAACTTGTCTGTTTGTTTTCTCTTAGAAGCCATTCTTGTGGCCAAAATGGTTACAAATATCAGATATGTTTCCTGTTCTCAACTGTACAATGTGTATATTTAAAAAATCCAATAACCTTAAGTTAAAAGTTCTCTCTACAGTGTACATTGAACACCTTCCTCAAATAATGACTTATCATTCTTCAAATGGCAGGCTTCAGATTGAGAACCATAATTTACAGTGTAAGCAACAGGAGCCCTGCTGTAAAACCTTGCCCTGCATTCGTACGCCAGATTGGGCAGAACTCATATTACGTGTCATTCTCTAGGTTTCTAGTCTGAAAATCCACAGAGCAATTCACGCTAGCATGACGCCAACCAATCATTTTGAACCCTGATATTGATTCCGCCAAATGCTTATTTAGTGGGAAATTAAGCAGCATTTAGATATTTTTCAGGCATGGAGAGAAACAGATGCTGACTATCCTTGCTCCTCTTAACAGCATGGAGTGCCAGGTAACTTCTTTTTTATGTAAGATGCAGCTGATTTTTCAAACTCTTTAAGAATAGTGATATTGTTCATTTATAAAATGTAGTTGTGTTCTGGATTACTGTGATTGTAATACATGTTGAAGGATTAGAAGATGCAAGATGATTTAAGGTATTCTTTTTTTAAGCAAAGGGGCAGAAACTTGCAGCAACTTGGAAAATCTTAACACATTTTTAACCTGCTTTTCAAATAAAACTGGAGCATGAAGAAAGAAGCTGATTTAGCAAACAAAGTAATTCAACTTAAACTCGAGTCATACCAACACAAATATTTATACTAATTACAGGTTTTCTGTATAATGTATTACTTTTTACCATGAATGTTCTTAAATATATTAAGAATTATTCAGGATTAGTCTATACCAATCTGTGGTATTTTCTTTTTAAAGCTGAAAATATTTCAGACCTGTAGCGTCATTAGATTAAGATGGTTAAAGAAATTATTGCATTGAGCTTTATATGTAAGTCCTTCACAATCAGTGTTTTAATTTCAAAGGTATGTTTCATCCCTAAACTCACATCTTTCTGTTCTTATCAGTTTAATGTTTTTAAACCGAAAATGTCATGCCCTTAATCACAATATCAGAGGTCTGTTTTCTTTAGAAAGACTTATCTATATTCAAACTCAGTTTCCATTATTTTTACAGAGCCTTTGTTGGACAACTGACACCTGCTGCTGTTTATTCCAATTTACATTCTGCTCATGGAGTGGCAATAATGTATAAGGTCTCAAATTCTCACCACATTCATTTTGGGTATCCGTAGGGGAGAAAGTACCAAATTGCAATAGAATGAAAGAAAGAAAGGTAATTTCCTTTCCCCATGTAGGCTCAGAATGGCAGATAACTAATGGATCTTAAACAGTGTTATCAAGTGTAACAGCAACTCCATGTGGAATAAGCCTCTTTCCAGTGGAGATGGTGTTACTTTTGAAAGCCGCTGATCTATTGACTGAAGAAGTAAATTATACCGAAAAGAAGTAAATTCAACCAAATTTGTTATTACAACTATGTTTTTACCTATGTATCACCTCTGCTGGTAATGTTTTTTTTTTCTTTCCGAGCATCTTTTTTTGTAGTAATGTTAGTCTTCCAGTTATTTCAGTTAAAGAACCATATATTCAGCAAAAGAGCTCTGGAGGACTCCATCAACATTTCTACTCTGAAATGAGGTCTAGGGTAATGACCTATGATTTGACAGACTGTGCTATCTAAGTCTGCCTGTCATTTCTGTAGGCCAATACTCTGCATGTTCACTACTCTACAAGGAACACGTGTTTCTGTGTTAAAGTGCATGAATCAATATCAGTGAAGAAAGTTAATTTTAAAAACAAAAGTCCTCTTTATGTTTTAATGATTTATTCTTCTAGTATATTGATACGGCTTGTAGGTTTAAAAAAAATGAAAAATTAAATGCTGCCTCCATAACGTGTTTATTTTCTCTCTGAAGAAATTATGAAGAGATATAATTTTGCTCTGGCAGTTTAAAGGGTTTTTTTTATAAAAAGGCCTATGTCTAATTTAAATTGTATAAATGGGCAAACATATTAGCAAGACAGCACATTCAGGATTTGAACTGAGTTGCTGTACTTATAAGATTTATGCTGTCCATTTAATTTTGTCTCACTGAGTTCTTGCCTAGTGTTCACAGTTATCCCTGATAAACTGAATGACTTTAGGAACTAAACCATATTCACATTAACCAGAGTTAGCATATGTAATGTTAAAACCCAACAAAAGAATTATTTAACATGGATAAAGCATAGCCATTCTTTCAAAACTGCTCTGGATTCAAAAACTCTAACAGAAGTTAGTCCATTGAGATGTTCATGGTCTGAAAAGGACTCCTCTGTGACAGGGAGACTTATCTGTATTTTGTTATCATTATCCTGGAATTTATTCACCAGAAGCAACAGCTATTCAATCATACAAAGTCTGTTATTCTTTATTTTTCAAACCTATAATGTTTTCAGTAATCATAAATTATCTGTAGATGATCCTACTAAAAGTGGTCATGTAAGAACCTAATAAACTAGATCAAAACCACTAATTCCAGTAGAAATTGGTAAGAATTGTAGTGACTTTACAGCACTAGGTGAATTACTGAAAATTGCTCACCCTGTGAACCCTGGTTATCTTGCTTATTCAACTCTGCTCTTAAAAACATCTACCTGTATCTGTGGCAGAATATTTGCTCAAGGAGGAGTTTAAGCCGTCATACAAGGGCAAATTATAAGGTGTGTCTAAAATCAGAACCCTGGTAGTTTATAGAAGCAAATCAGCAAGACAAAGCTTCCAGAAAACCATATTTAATTTTTAAAAAAAGATTGAGATATGTCTCAAAATTCTTTTATAACTAGGCACTGAGGAACAAGCAAGTCTCTTAGTCTTAAATTGGTGGGCTCTTATAATGCACAAAACACTGACAAACACAATTTCTCCTTTCATCAATTAACCCCAGCTCAAAAAACAATATTCCCTCCCCCCCTTTGCATCCAGCCAACCCTGAGCACCACAATCATGAACAAATGCTTCTCATAGAAGCAACTGACGTATCCTCTTCTTTATTTTTCCTGGACAAACCCGGCAGGCCAGGAGATTAGGACTAGGTTGTGTTGGAGGGTTCAGTACAACCAATAATATCTAGTCCAAGGACATCTAGAGTCTCTCCCCCTCCCCCCGCCAGTTACTGAATGATCAAATATCAGATTTGAACAATTAGAATGAATAGTTCCTACAATCCCCAAAACTTCATTATCCTTTCCCCCCACCCCATCTTTCAATAGATTTTAAAGGCTCCTTTCTCCAGAACTTTTATTCCATTCAATACTGATCACGGGATACTGCAGGGTTTGTTAACATTTACCTTCTGGATGGTTTTATTGGTATTGTTTCATTAAACAGAATTATGTCTTAAATGTTGTTCTCTTTAATACTGTATATTACCTAGGGGTTATTTTAGGAAGCATTTTAGAAATCAATATATAAATGTAAATAAATCTACAATGAGAATTACTCATTACCATTCCAAGCCAAGAGCCCCATGACAAAAATATCATAGCCTTCATTTTTGTATCTTTTTGATATTGTGAAGTAACATTGGTTTGCCATAGGGAAAAATCTGCTTTTCTGGCAGGCATTTTGTCCCAAGTTTTAATTGTCTGAAGCTTTATTTCAGATTAGTGCACATGTTACATATAAGATTATACCTACACAAGCCTGCAGTTTGATAGCAGCACTACTCTGATGGGGACAAAAACTAAAAAAAGCAAAACAAAAAAACAACTTAAATGAAAAATATATTTTCACTACAATATTAATTTAAAAAAAAAAATACACTTTTTTTTTACCCAGAAGCATATATATTCCCTCCTGCACGATCACAGACAAATCTGAAGTCTCTCTACTGGTACATTTCTTCTGACTCCAATGTATAGAACACCTTGTTCTTTGCACAACAAAGAAATCCATACCATAGTTGGTTCCTTTTCTCACTGCATTCCATCGGTCCATTCCTCTTTTATTTTTCACCTTCCCAACCCACCCTTTACTATTTTTGAATGACATTTTCTTCTATCTATAGTTCTCTCTGAAAAAAGACAGCAATGGTATATATAATATACACAGCTTTTCCAGAACAATCACATATTGAAGGAGTCACATGACGTAGATTCTCTATATGTAAAGCAGTAAAAATTAGTCTTTTGAGTTTGCAACTCATGTTGGATCTGGAAATGTACCACATTTTGCATAGTATTTCAACAATCATATTTCAAATGTGATAAAGTCAGAATTCTTTTGGGAGTGTTTCAGGGCTTTTCATGGGTAATATGATGAATGGCTAAAGCTCCTGCAAGACTAAATATACCCATTTTGTTGCTTAATCTTCTTCCTGAAAGTTAAAAAGGGGCCTCTGATGGTAAATTTTGGGGGACTCGCTCACTTGGGGAGGAATGCAAAGGGATGCTATTACATTTTTGTATCCCTTCTTTAATTTTAAATTACTATTAAATGTATTTCTCCTCACAACACCAATACTGCAGTTGTAAACTCACCAACAGAGGGCGCTATTAGCTTTTCTGGATTTCAAGAAACCCTGGATTCAGGTTTATAAATAAAAGTAGAAAATTGTTTTTACTATGATCAAGCATTACAAAGAAATAAATGGATTCCTACAATGCTAATCAACATGAATGGAGATTAAGAGTTAGGCCAAAGCTGGACCCCACTGCTTGAGAAAAGGAGGATTTACATCACAGAACAAAACACTGGTTTAGCAGCTCCGGTTCTGATATAAAAAGAAATACTGTGTCTCCTTTACTTAACAAAAACAGCCTCATGAACTATGCATTACGTACTTCTCCTGTCTCATTCTTAACATCACCAAAAGCAAGCATAGTCACAGCGAACAGAAAAATGAGCAGGCCCTTTGCCACAGACTTATGCAATCAATATGACATACTCTTAAAAAGGTAAAGGTTTCCCCTGTCCAGTCATCTCCAACTCTAGGTGACAGTGCTCATGTCCATTTCCTAGTGAGGGAGCTAGCTAGCATTGTCTGAAGATGCTTCTAAGGTCATGTGTCAGGCATGACTGAGACACACGGAACGCTGTTACCTTCCTACCAAAGTGGTATCCATTTATCTACTTGCATTTGCATGCCTTCAAACTGGTATCGATAGGTTCACAGGAGCTGGGGCAAAAATGGGAGCTCACCCCATCATGTAGTATTTGGATTTTGAACCTCCAACTTCCAAGCAGTTAAGCTCAGTGCCTTAACTACTAGGCCACCATGCTCCCTATGACATTCTCTTAAATCATACAAAAAACAGAACACCAGAGGGAATGACACAAAACATTTAGATTTGCTTGTCAACATGTATTTCTGGGTCCATCAGGTTTAACATAATTCTCAATAGTGTCTCAAACACACCTCTCTATTTGCACCCTTTATGAATGATAGCATTATTTCATTCATATAAATAAAATATTGCATTTGAGGAACATTTGTCCAATTAAGAAATAATAACAATCCTTTATCTCTCGGGTTAGATTTTTTTGTGTGTGTCTCCAATGAAAAAGATTGGCACCTGTGCAATCTTACAACAACAACAAAACTACTTTTTCTACTCACTGTAATGTGTTTTCGGCTATAATTTCTTGATCCCATATGAACAGGAGCCGCAAATCCCGTACCCATCCCAAAGCAGCTCTATCAATTCTATCCCATAGCCATTCCAAAACAACTCTATGTCTGGAACAATAGCAGATGCTAAAAATGGTGCAACACTGTACTTATTTACTTGGCGAATTACTGCTCTGTTGAAAAATGAAAATGTATTTCTGCACCAACTATTATCTTTCCCTCCCTCCCCCCTCCCAAATAGATTGGTGAGATACTTACTTGTTTATTAAAGGCTCCCCTGTTGACTTATGGTAAAAAACTGGAATGGGGACACCCCAGCGCCTTTGCCTTGATATGCACCAATAGGTCCGACTTTCCAACATTTCTAGCATTCTGTTCATTCCTGAGGCTGGGACAGTTTTTACTTTCTTTAATGCTTCCTGAAAAAGACAAAGAAATGATATGGGGGAAATATCAAAGATTAAATGCTAAGGGAAGAAGGGGAATCACTATTCTTTAATGGATTGTTATAGTAAAATAAAAGTGGTGAAAAGTATACCAACCTTAATGGTAAGTTGATAAGTCAAATGAACACTGTTTCAAAATATTTCAAATATTATGCATGTAACAATTCAATCAATGTTCACAAGTGTTGCTAAAATAATAAGAAGCCCAACACCATTTGCTTCTGATTGTCTGTGTGATTTTTAAGCTGTCAGTTCTCTATAAATTCCTTTACATGAAAGGCAGACAGATATACTTTCATTTGATCACATACAGACCAAAAGTCAGTACCCCACCTAGTGGCATGCAAAAATAAGATTCCTATAGCTGATCATTTAAGATAGAAGTTAAGTGTCTTCTACCAGTTGGAGATCACAATTTTTCTTTATTTTTTAACAACTAAGACTCAGAGAGCTCTAGAGATTGTGGAGAGTAATGTAATAACATGATGTGAATGGGTGGTGCCAGAATTTTAGGAGGCTTCTTGAGGTAGAGTTAACCAATTTTGCTCAAAAGACAAAAAGAGAGAGAGAGAAAGAGAGAGAGGAAAGAAGTACTATGAAATTTAGTGGCACAATCTGAAGTTGCTCAGTAGATACAATACAAACCATGGATGATATAAACTGAATTATAAAAAATGAGAATATATCATAAAGTGTAATGAAAGCTAGAGGTCCATTTTTATCAGAAACACATTATATACCTGAGCAGCAGTCTTGAGATTGTCTGTATTAATGAACCACTGTTTGCTGGCTCGAATAATCACAGGTTTTTTAGTCCTCCATTCATAGGGATAGCTGTGTACATATTTTTCTTCTTTCAATAAATTCTTCGCTGCTTGAAGCATCTCAATGACTACGGAAGAGTAAAAATATAATTACTTATTTTCAGCTTTAATTCAAAAATCTTTTGTGGGCAATCAATTCAGACCTCTGACAAAAGGTTCTGCCCATCCTCTGGAAGTCTATTCTGTAGGGAAGAAGGCAGGCATTGTGAAAACAGTAATCACAGCCCCATGTAGTTTTGGTCTAATCTTGCCTAATACTGATATACACTATGTGTGTGTGTGTGTGTGTGTGTGTGTGTAATTTATATAAAGATTTCTACAGCTTATGCATAACTGAGGGCAGCCAAGAAAAAAGAAGTTGCCCATCCCTCTCTAAGCAAATAGGTCACTATTTTTTGCCCTGCCCAATTTATAGTACAAAATACAATACAAACCAGTCTCGTTTCCTTCTCCAAGAACAGCTTTCTTGTGGAGCTCTGAACCTGCAGCTTCTGTGAAAAGTCCATCTTCGTCTACCAGACAGTCCTGGGTAAGAAAAGAAAAATTGTTTAAACCTTGGTTTAAAAAAAAGTTCTCAAATTTGTCATCAAATATAATTTCACAAAGATGTGATTAGACTAACTATCAATAAACTACTGAGGTTATATCTTTTCTCTGCAAAATAAGCCACAACATTTTCATCTTCAGAAGTAACAAGAGATATTTTAATGATTGCAGAGGCAAAGGTTTTGGCAAGCAGGTACTCATTCTAAGAGGAAATATAATTCTTAAGCCGAAAGCACATGAAAACCATTTTCTTATTTCATTTAAAATTTATAATATTTATCTTAGAAAATAGCCTTGGTTCACATAATTTGCATTTGACCATACCTCACTACCAATGGAATGGAGGCATCTGGAAGCAGGGATTCTCCCTCCCTTATTCACAGTCCTGAAATCTATTCTAAAGAGTTGTAGCAGATTTGGAAAGGCGTAGGGAAAGTAAGATAAGGGAAATATCACTACACAAGTACAAATCTGCTTAAAGAACCCAGATTTAAACTTTATGGAACACTGCAACAATTTTCAGTGTACACAAAGTGCATATCAATGACTTTCAGGATGTTCTCCAACCTTTAGGCCTGGCATTATATATAAAATGGGAAGAATAGGCAACAGAAAAGCCTTGAAGGATGTGATTTAAAGTCTACTACTATACCTTCTTTCTCACTTTTTAGCTATAAATAGCTACATAATTATTTTACAAGATTTCCACTCTTCCTTTTCAACTTGAAAGGTTTTGCTACATGATAGTTTTGGTGTAAGCAGGAAAAACATAGATTAAAAACAAAGCAAAATAAGAGCACAGTACCATGGGCAGTTGATGTTGAGAAGCTACACTGTAATCTTCCATACCATGAGCTGGAGCTGTATGCACTAATCCTGTTCCTTTTGACATGGTCACATGGTTTGCAGGCAAAAGAGGAGACTGCCTTCCAGGAATTGTTGGATGGGAACAAATTCCACTTTCCAAATCTGTACCTGAAAACAGCAGAATTAACACTGTTCACTGTCTGCCATATTCTGCCTACTAGTGGGGGATATAAAGTTTTAATGCCAACTAATAAGACTCTCACACTGAAATTGGATACTATATTTTTTAAGTATTCTGATACAAATGGCTATATTCACTAACAATACATTATTAGTTCTTTAGAATGGAATTTGATTACAAATCAAATGAATAATAATGGTAATAGCTAATTACTATTTTAAATAACCAATAACATCTGGAGTTCCATGGGAACACCATCAGTCCATTGCAAAGGCAGCTTTACCTGGAACAGCTTACATCCTGTCATGATATGTTTAACGTCACCAAACATCTGCCTATTCCAGGTCCTTGGGAATGACTCATTAGGTGAATAAAAATGCCAAATCCAGTCTAACATTTGCCTGTCTGCATAATCAACAACAATAATTTTTTTCTCACATCTCTCGATCCAGCTTTTCTTAATATATATTCAGCATATAATTTGAATAAATAAAGGGAGAGTATACAGTCTTTTCTCACTGCTTTGCCAACCTAGAAACAGTCTCTTTTACCATGTTCTGTCTGTACTGTGGCATCAGAACATAACATTGTTGCGTAGGAACAATTAATAGAACAACAGAAACTAGCATATTTGCTTCTAGTGTCTCTAATAGGTAGTGTACCAATTTGATTCAAGATTCAAGATTCAAGATAAGAAAAAAGAGAACGAGGTGGCTGGATGGAGTCACTGAAGCAATAGGCGTGGGCTTAAATGGACTCCAGAGGTTGGTGGAGGACAGGAAGGCCTGGTGGAACATTGTCCACGGGGCCGCGATGGGTCGGACACGACTTCGCAACTAACAAGAAGAAGAAGAAGAAGAAAATCCTCTACATGGAATATATACAATGTTTTAGAGATAACTAAGAATTGCCTATGGTGAATCTGCAATTGTGCCATAATAGGGATGCATGATTTTGGCCCTACCCTTTTTCAGAAAAGAAATCTAAAAACAATTCCTATTATAAGCACATTAAAAGAATATAAAACGCAAATATCACTCTTAGGCAAAATGTCTGTTTCTACTCATACACAAACCAAATTTGCTTAATTAAGATTTTTTAATTCAATTATATGACTGTATTAAAACAATATAAATTCTAATGCAGTTCTGTCCTATTGTTTGTGCTATTAAAGATCTCTCAAAATAAATTTCACTCTCTCACAGATACTTTTAAAAGATTGATGATTATCTTGAACTGCAATATTAAAGATCTCACTCAAGTTACAAAAGTGTAATCTTCCAGCTACTTCAATTCTGTGAAAGTCAAGGATGTTCCTACTATCAATTTAACTAAAGCAATAAAGGATCAGAAGGCAACTGCAATAAAACACAATAGCAACATCATCCATTGTTGGTTGCATGAATACATGTAAGATTGATATTGGCCACCGGAAATTGGTAACCACCTTTTCCTAGTAAAAGTTCCAATTCAGTATTGTTCTCAAAACTGTATGAAAAAAATAATTCTAAATGTGCCTATACAATTCTTGAATGCCACAAATTGTCCCCTGCCAGGAACAAATTCATTTTCATTTTTCTCTATTATTGTATCATTCATTCAAAATTAATGATTTTATTGCAATGCATTTTTACCTTTAAATGTTGAAATCACATCAAACTGTGTATCCAAAACAGCAGCTATAGACTGAACTCTATCTGCAGCAACTATAAAGTGCTCCCCAGTACTGGTACACTTCACAATGGAATACCTACAAATGCATTTAGATCTTTCAGATTTTCAGTAGTTACATATTATATTATATTAAAAACATTGGAATGATACCCTAAACTTAATATTGAAATCGCTTCCATTTCATTACTAATATTGGTGCTGACACAAAAATGTTTCTCATGGAAATGGGAATGTTATATCAATGAATTTTCTCACTGATTTCTCATTGTCAGAGTTCCTCATGACAACTGTGATCACAAAGAAGAAATTCCTAATCTAAGTTCAAAACTTACATTTAATTATTTTTGTATATTATATTTGGCATCTTTTAATCCAGGGGTCGGCAAACTTAAACACTCAAAGAGCCATTTGGGCCGTTTCCCAATGAAAAAAAAATTACTGGGAGCCAC
>JANHFM010003192.1:83901-100688 GCA_032468115.1 Grayia smithii
AGATAGAGAAGAAGGGAAAGAGAGAGAGGGAGGGAAGGAAAGAGAGAAAAAGACACAGAGATAGAGTATGAGGGAAAGAGAGAGAGAAAGAAAACGGAGAGAGAGAGACAGAGAGAGAGAGAGAGAGGAGGAGGGAAAGACAAAGAAAGAGAGAGAGAGGGAGGGAGGGAAAGAGACAGACAGTCATGTGACTGGGTGGAAGTGAATGACGTCTAGTCAGCCACACCCACCCAGGTTTTGTGGCTCCTTGTGTTTTCTATGGGAAATGGGTCCAAATGGCTCTTTGAGTTTTTAAGGTTGCAGACCTGTCCTAGACTCATGGGTCCTGCTTGATAAGTAGGTGGCAGCTGTGGCTAGGTGGTCTTTGCATCCTTTCCTGGACCAGGAGGCCTTGCTCTCAGTTACTCATGCCTTAGTCATTTTCTGTTTGGATTATTCCATTGCATTTTACATGGGGCTGCCCTTGAAGACTACTTGGAAGTTATACTTGGAAGTTATAATGCAGAATGCATTATCCAGAATGCAGCAGCACACCCCAAATTGGGTATTAATAAGTTTACCCATATTACATCTCTATTGCATGAGCTACATTGGCTCCATTTCCTTCTGGGTGCAATTCAAGATGGTGGTTATCATCTTGAAATCCCTACATGGCATGGGACCAGGTTATTTGGAGGACCACTTCTCCTTAAGAATATTTGCCCATCTCATTAGATTGGATAGGGCAGGCATGCTCCAGATCCCTTCCCTGAAAGTCTACCACTTAGTAGGATCTCCGAAGCATGCCTTTTCTGCAGCGGCTTCTACCCCCCCCCCCCCCCGGGATTCAGCAGGCCCCTACTTTTTAGTCTTTTAGAAGGCCATCAAGACCTGTCTTTTTACCAAGGCACTTGGCATTCTACACAGAATAGAAAGAATGGTATATGGATAAATGAAGCTTGCCGCAGGGCAACCTAAGAAGGTGACCAGGGTTTTTCTTTGTTTGACGCTTAAATTTTATAGTTACTGGTCTTATTGCTATTGCTTAAGAGGGGCAGATCTGTATAAGGTGAGCCGTCATATAATTCTTTTAAATAAACAAACATCTAGGATCCAAAGCAATCTACCAAATATTAGTTTAAAAAAGGGTGAGAAACATAAGTGTACCCAAAGTCCTATTAGATTAAACTCTGAATTTTAAACAAACAGGGCAGAGGTTTTAAATTATGTATTATATATTAATACAAATACATGCAGATAGTGGCACATTTTTCTATTCAGAGTAAAGGTAATTGCCAACCTAAATCAGTACACTATTGCTGCATTTGCAATTCTTCCTTCCACTAACTATTTCTAAACACCCAATTTGTCCATGTTTGCTTTTTAAAAAAGCAGGTAGGAAGCCTATGGCTTCTCAGTTGTCACTGAAAATCAACTTTTAGTTGCTTCGTCCACTATGGTCAATAGTAATGTATCCCAAGAGTGGTACTTCAACAACATTTGAAGGTCACTCTTTGCCTATTGGTGTTTTTAATTAGGTATCTCATCTTAGAAGGCACCTCTCAAATATTTGAACATAGAACGATGTTGCTGTTCTCCAAAATATGTCTGTCATGGAATAACATTCAGAGACCTCAGTAAAAGTGTTTATCAAAGGAAAGATACCTTTCTTTCTGATTTCCATTGGTGTAAGATGTTTTGTTTCTTCATATTCTGATAATGCTTTCAACTCAATGGGTAACCCATGGCAATCCCATCCAGGGACATAGTGCACTTTATAGCCATTCATGACATAGAACCGATTTGTGATGTCTTTCAAAATCTGAAAAAAAAGGAGAGAGAAATGGTTATTCAAATTCCTACTTCCATCCTGCTTTATGGTTTTCTTGAATTGTACAATATTTATACTGTGGTTAGATCCAGCAAGCTATAACCTAACAAATTGTTTTGTATTTATTTCTATTCTGAAAGGTACCTTCTAATAGATGTATTAACAATGTTTAAGTAAAATTACAGATACTTGCTGCAAAAATAACATATACCAATAGAATCCATAAAAGCAAACAATATTAAGTCTTTGGATAGGCTCCAACTTTTAGCAAAGCTACAGATTCATGCCAAACTCTGCTTTTCTTCAAATTACATTTCAACGTGGAAAAAAAATCTACATGTCTTACGGCTAAATACTATTGCTTTCACCAGAATACTTGCATTTATATTCTCTGCAACATCTATGACTCAGTTCTGCATACAGATATAATTCCTATGCAGCATCTATCAACTCCATTATTCTTTAAATTAGTTATGGTTACTATAATGACCTAAAAGAGAAGTCATGCACTTTTTCAAATAACAAGGAACAATTCAAAATAACTTCAAAAAATATGCAAGAAGCTTGGAATCAAGAACTGGAAATCCCAGTCTTTCCAAACCAATGGATTCAAGTTTTGAAGAATACTAACTTTACATTCTATGATTTAAAATTGAAGTTAATCCACCAAAAATATTTTTGTATTTACTGGACACCATCTAGAATGGTTTGTAATGATGCAGGCCAGTATTCAGCAACTTTCAATACTCCATATACCATTGCTGCATGAGCTGCAGTAGGCTTCCAGACCCAATTTAAGTGATAGTAATTACCAATAAAATCCTTCATGGCACCGAACCAGGCTGTTTGTGAGACCACCTATCTCCCATTGTTTATGTCCTCCCCCCAGGGGGATGGGCATGCTCCACATCCCTTACATCAAACGAAGCCATTTTGTTAGACCTGGGGTCATGTTTTCTCTGTGGCTATGGATGGTGCTGACCCTTTTAACCTTGAAGATTGGACTGTTCCCCCAGGTATCTGGGCCAGGAAGTTGGATAAGCTCAACTGGTGACAAGACTTTTTATTTTGGTGGTTATGGCTTTAAATGGAGCTCTTAGGATTATATGGTTATGATGGTTTTAATCCAGAGTCACTACTACGAGTTAGATGGCTTTATACATCGCTTAAACAAATACATAAATCAATTAATAGGAAAACAATACTCACTTTATTCAAAGCATGGCCAACATGTGGGTCTCCATTGGCATAAGGTGGTCCGTCATGAAGACAAAATTCTTGCTTTGTTTTTCTTTGTCTTTGCCAAGAATACAATTCTGAAAAGCCACATTTCTGAAGAATAATACACTAGAATTAATATTATACATTTTATATAATGAATTATTTTTGAAGATGACAATATATTTAATCTAATTTCGTCTCCCCAACGAATTCCCATCATCTTTAGTAGGCTCTGTCAGGGTATCTGGAAGCCTCTGAGTTAGAGTGTTCTACAATATTAGAGTCCTCCAAACATAGCTGTGGTGATCAATTCTCAAATTTATTTATTTATTTATTGAATTTATATTGCCGCCTATTCACCCATGGCAACTCAAGGTGGCTTACAGAATATAAGACCACATTTAAAACAATAAAAACTAACAGAAAGAATCAAATAAATTAATATAGTACAATATAACAAAATCATCCCCCACCTCCCGCCCCGCCAACAGCAGATCACACAAGCCATATAATGGGCTCCATCCATTTCCCAGCTTGCTGGCAGAACCAGGTCTTCAGTGCTTTTGTGAAGAGTATTAGAGTGGGGGCCATTCTAATCTCTGGGGGAATGAAGTTCCAGAAAGAGGGAGCCACCATGGAGAAGGCCCTTCTTCTGTGTCCCACCAAGTGTATCTCCCTTGGAGATGGGACCCGCACATTCCCTGTCTGCTCTGACAGATGGGGAAGGTGTGACCGGCAAGAGACGGTACCTCAGATATTTAAATTGCAAACCAACAGACATTAGATTGATCCAAGTATATTAATAATGAGACAACAAGGTAAGAAAGCAAAACTCAATTTAAACAATTGTTCTTCTATCCTAAAAATTCTCCCTATGAGCTGAGGAAACTACTTATTAGCCATTCTAGTCAAATAATTCCTTTTTCAGGAATCACTCCGTAAATTAAATACTGACCAATATAACCTGTATTATGCAGAACGGATGTCTGCATAATGACAACATGCACATATAAATACAAGCAATATTGATGACACACAAATTTGCATCATAGTACCCAAATTCTTGTGTAACTGTCAATCATTGGTTTTTTGTTTTTTTTTTAAATCTCCTTTTAGCAAATTTTCTTTTTAGAAATAACCAGAGAAAATGAATTATCATTAAACTCATATAAGTCTATCGCTTAGCTGTACAATTACATTGCTTGGAGGGGAAAGTGACCAAACTGTTACACGTATATTTAATTTAGAATGGAATCTCCTCACTGAGTTGGGCTACCACATCAGGGCTGCAAAATGACAGTAACAAATTAAAACTAGGCAAATATATCTTTCACTGTTTTCTAGTGACAGTCTGAATTTTTGCAGCCCAGATATGGCAACCCTAAAATTAGGCTTCAATTTCTTGAATTTCTATTCTGGTTAGATAGCGGATAGACTGCGGCACAGATTGGATTTATATGTATTATCAGACTTATAACCTGCCTTTATTTTGTAGAGTCCAAGCAGTGCACATGATACTGCCGCTTCCTCTTTTTCCCACCACTGCAACCCTTTGAGGTGGGATGGGATTGAGGCCAGAGAGTGTGAATAGTCCAAAGTCACCCAGCAGGCAGCTTCCATGCCTAAGGGAGGACCAGCAGATCTCTATTATAGCAACCAGCACCACCAAGCTAAACTTAACCTTACCGCCTTCTCCAATTACCGGTATTTTACTGACAGGTGACATATATGGAGCATGGGGTCTGAGAAAAGTCTTAGGAAGCTGCAGAACCATGAAGCTAGTTAGGGAACCTTTTTCCTTCCTGCAGGGCCCGACTAAATTCTGAGATGGGTGTTTTGAAACGTAACTAACAGCAACGGGACGAGCTACCTAGGCGAGAGCACGCAGAGAAAGGCAAAGCCAGCGCATCCTTTCAGCGCATCCCTTGTTCTGGGGGTTGCAAAGGTTTCCCCACAGAGAAGCGTACAAGTTACAAAAGGTGCACCTCTCGGTTCAACTCGTGCGTTTTAATCCCAGGTCTATCTCGGCGGCGGCGGGTTTTCAGCACCTCTCCCCCTCATTCATGTTCGCCATCTACCTGCTGTATCTCCAATTCAGTTTCGGGCTGCAGCCGGCCAGGTAAGTGGCTGGGGAAATCGCTTTGGGGCAATAAGATCGTTTCACGGTATTTGGAGTCCGGCTTCGCCTTTTGGCCCGTGCTGGGTCCTGCGGACACCGTCCCGCGAGCCCAACAGCCAACATGCTTGGGAAATCTCAGCAACGGCGGGGTCCGCAGCACCCACATCGCGCGCACTTAGTCCGCGGGCACTTCCGGAAACGTTACGGCGACCAACGAGACAAAATGTCCTTCCCGGTTCTTTTCCGGCTCCGATGGGATTCTCAGCGCCCCCTGGAGTTCGGTCCTCCTCCCACCCTTCGTTATTTGGGGAGTCTCGCAAGCATCGGCTTTGGCTGTGGGTGCCCCGAACCCCGGCATCAGTTTAGCTTCGCAGCCCAGAAAAGTGGGCTAATTGCGTAAATGAGTCTTCACTGTGCCTGATGTAGGAACAGAGCCCCTGGGGACATACACGTGTAAACATTATTGGCCATGTAAGAGGGCCGAGATAATGGCAATAAGGACCGGGTAAAGGACCCGGTAGGTGGGGCGGAGAAAGACTAGGAAATCGGCATTGATTGAGTAATCTTGGCGCGAGCAATCTTGCGAGTGTTTTGTAAGAGTGGGACTGCTCGAAAAGGAGGTAGGCTGCTATTTTCATTTTTCTCTTGGCCTTTTCGGATTATTTGCTTTTAGAGATGCATCTACATTCTAACAGAGATCTTGTGATAGGAGGTGGGTAGTGAAAGAACGCTTTTCTTTCAATATCGTCGTGGCAACGTCCTTGAATTAGGAAAAGACACAGTCACGAAGGGAGGACAAGCAGGCTGGAGTTATTCTAGTGGCATTGTCAAAATCGTATTGTGTTCGTTTGACTGACTAGATGTGGCACAGGTGCTGTTTCTTACACATATAATCCACTGTAATGGATTAGAACTAGGAAAACAACCAACAAATATGAGCAGTGTGGACAGTTCCTGGTGCAATCCTATATATGCCTGTCCAGAAAGTTTTCAGTTAAGTAGATGTTTTAAATATGTTATGTTTTGGTTAAACTTTTACAATTTTAAAAAGTTCCTGTGTTAAATCAGGAAATTTTGCTTTGGAAGATAGGATAAAACCATCTTAATTACGTTTTGTGCAAATCCACACCAAGATTTTCACCAAATAAAGGAGGACTGTGATACTTTATAAACGATATTTTTGGTCCACTGTGATCACTGAATGCAACTGGAAAGATTCAATAGTATAATTGCTAAAAATAAAGTTGGCATTTCCCATAATATGAGGTGGGGGGGGGGAGCTCTGCTGTGCATCCTAAAATCAGCCTAATAGTTTTTATAAGCATCAATTAAAAGATGAAATACAAGAATAAATACGTTCATGTGTGTGAGGCTGCCATCCATTTTATGTCATTATTCAGCTCAGGTGTTGTTTCAAAAATGGGTCGCTCACCATATAGTTGTTATGATAAAGGAATATTGAAGGTAATCCAATCCAAATTTCTTTAAAATGGACAGGACCAGTGCCAGGGCTAATAAGAATATGGACTTCAAATTCCACTGCTCAGAATGTTAAATTACCCTTTCTGTAAATGGATAATTTCTTAACTTCTGTTTAAAAGCCAAAGAAACACGCACTTTGTAGGGGAAGAAGAAGCAAACTAGATATAGTTCAGATTATGTAAAGTGGGTACATAAAACTTACAAGGAAGTGGTGAATTGGAAAATAAATGCTGCTTTAAACCAGAAAAGCTAGTTGCAAAATGTTAAACCAATAACCAATATTGCTGGGAATAAAAAGCAAGCAGACAAAGTGAAGTTTTTCAGCTTGTTTCATGTAATAATTTAACAAATTGAATGTAGTTTAAAGGTTGCTAGCTCTCAGATTTCCTTCTCTGTTAACATGACTGAAGTTAGGAATTTTTTTAAAATGTTGCATAATTCACAGTGAGGAAAGAGGAAAGAAACTTATGTGATAATTGTTCATATTTATTAACTCATTTGCATGTCCACAACTACCTAAGTTGCCAATTTGCCATACTAATGAAATCTTAGTTTTCTCAATGTTTGAGGAATAGACAAGGACATATATTACTACTGAAACTTATAGACCATTGTTTACTTATTCTTGGGCTTGGCATGCTTTCAACTAGAATAGGTGAAACTACAAAAAAAAATGGCTTAGTGCAATACATGAACCAGAACATCCCACTGTTCAAAAGAGCTCTAAAGGGAGTTAGACTGAAAATATAGTACAGGATTACTTCTGATCCTCCACATCAACATGAGACTGTCAGGATGAAGTGAAGTTAGCCACAGTATATGGTTTATGTTTGCAATTTTATAATGTGAGAAGAAAGTCGATAACAAATCTTCATTTGCATATGCATCTTCTTTGGAGTTGCACAGTTTCAAACTATGTATGATTATTAGTTATAATAAAAAGCATATATAAGGCTAAGGAAATAAGAATAGGGACAAATGCATGGTATTCTCTGGAAGCTTATGTCATTTTTTGAGATTCCTCAAAATCCTGAGTTCACATAGCACATAAACCATAATGTGATTTGTTTGAGTTAGTGTATCTAGCCATTGTTTATTTTGTGTGAGCCCAGAAAATTGTGGCTTACTCAAATAAGTTTGGTTAAGCAAATCACGACTCAGTGAAATACTGTATATAAATCCAATCTGTATTACTTTACTCCATACCTCACTGACCAATTATTCAGGGACTATTCCAAGTTACAAAATCTGCCCTTGTTTACTTATACTTTACATCTGCTCTTGTTTATTTATATCCTACTATAGACTTTAGCAGATGATTGAATCCGTGCAATGGAAAACTGGAGGTCTGAAATCTCTTCTGGAAGCCCTCAGAATTTTCACAACCTAGCTGTGTCCTGCTTTAGGGTAGCAGCTTGGTAGTCCCTGCTGTCACCATCTATCTTTCAGAGGTGTCCAGTATCCCAGTTATCTTCTCAGTATCCCAGCCGTGTATGAGATAGGGAGATTATAAGATGTGCTGCCTTTTTAGCAGGGAAAAATATAAATGCAAAAAGGAAAATAATTTCAATAGTCCAGTCTTCTTCTTGCCATGTACTGAAGACGTGTGTGACCAAATGATTTGGCCCTTCCCTCTTTGGAAAATAGAACAATCTCACTGGAGATTCAATCTCAATATCACACTTCCTTTAAAAAGAAAATTGTATAAAAATCTCATTTTGTTTTTACATTTTTGGTGCAAAAATTTATTGTTGATAACATTTAAATTATACAGCTGACCAGGCCACAATTAACCACTTTGTTACAGAAGAAAATCCAGCAGAAAACAGAAGGCTTCAAGCAGATCACTAGGTAATACTGGTCTGCTACAAATGAATATTTTCAGTCAATATTATAAAACATGTCCTGCAAAAAGATTCCAATTTATTATTACATAGCATTGGCAGAAGTAAAAATATTCAGTCTGAAGAATGGATGCAGGTTGGGGTTTAAACATCCAGTTATATTGGTGCAGTGGTTAGAATGCAGTATTTCCTGCCCACAGACAGGAGTTTGATCCTCACCCACTCAACTGATTCAGCCTTCCATTCTTTTGAGGTTGGTAAAACAAGCACCAGATTGTTGAGGGCAATATATTGACATTTGTAGACTGCTCAGAGAATGCTGTAAAGCACTATGGAGTGGTATGTAAGTCTGAGTGGTATTGCTATATTTTATATAGAGAAGATGACATCATTACTTTCTACAAAGAAGCAGGTGTTAAATCCTAACACAAATTCTTTATAAGACTTTAACACTTCAGAAATAGTGCTATCTGAAGCATCTCTTTCTCTGCTTTACTTTTCCTGAAATTCCCAGCTTCTTGGAAACTCCAAATCATGGAACTTCAAACCTCAAAAAACTGCAAACTTTGGAAGCTCCAAACTTCCAAAGTTTGGAAGTTTAAACTCGTGGCAGCTTTGCCCTTTGCCTTGAAACATCAAATTTTCCTTTTTTCATAAGAGGGAGAATCATCCCTTCTGTATGTCACAGAAAAAATCTCTACCTCATGAAGATGTGGATTGGTATCATCTCTCCAAGGTAGATGATATTAAGAAATCTTGGTAGCAGCTCTTTGTCTTGTCCTTCAATGCTACTGCCTATGACTGTTACATTTGGAAATATTTGAGCCAGCTGTTTGAAGCTAGAAAGCAGACTATTATATTCCTAACAGGATTCTTTTTGAAAGAAGGAGATATAATTAAAATATTTATAATAACTATAATCTATATTTTGACTTCATAACTACATGGGCATTTCTGATGTGTCTTCTACTGCTAAAACCTATCTATTTCTAATAAAAAAGATTCTTTAATCTTTTCCAGTGTAAGTCAGGCCCCAAAGCACAATTTTCTTTCATAAGAAAATTATGCTACTTACAAGATTGCCTTTGTTTTCTTTTGTTTTTTCTATGTAGTAATCATGACTTCTAATCCAAGTGTATTGATGCGTCTTGTGGCCTCAGCATATTCCGTGGCTAATAAAGCAGGAACCATTGTCAGAAAAGTTATGTCTGGAGGAGAACTAGACATAGTGGAGAAGGTAAATGATCAGTAGAATCCTATGTGTTTCCAGTTGGAATTTATATATCCAAATAAAGAAGAATTAATCAATGCTGGTATAATGTGCAGAACAAATTTTGTGCATCTGTGCTCAAAAGTAAGGCCTGTTGTGTTTAATAGGGTTTGCTCAGTAATAAGGGTGTTTAGAATTGTAGCCTCATTTATTTTAGATATATGCACAAATAATTTGGTGAGGCAATTCACCTGCAAGCAAATCACCCTTCTGGATTCACTCTTTAAAATAGTGATTGCTCAAAGTGTCAGTACAACTTATTCTTTGCATGTCCAGACAACATCATCTGGAATAGCCATTAAAAAAGCTCATCAAATATTTTATAATTCTATCATCAATATTAGTTACTTAGAGACATCTCATTTGCTGACATGCTACATAGTTATATACATAGTTATAATAGCTCTTGAAATAATCTATAACATATTAGTTACTTAGAGACATCTCATTTGCTGACATGCTATATAGTTATATACATAGTTATAATAGCTCTTGAAATAATCTATAACATATCTGTGATTTTGTCTGCCTGTTTCCCCAGTTTTTACTTTGAATAGTCTTGATGACAGTGGAGAAAAATGACTAAACTTTCTTGCTTTCCAAGGATGTTAAAATATTTAAGATATCTAACAACCTGTATTAGGGCCAGGAAATGTGTGAATGTCCATTTACTGAAGTACAATTCCAGCCTGGCTACTACTGAGAAATGCTGAAAGTTGTACAGAAATATTTAGAGGACCCACAGTTTTCTCATACAGAACTGAAAAAGCAAAAATAATTGGTCCATATTTATTGTATTTTATTCCTTTTGCTCAAGGCCTTACCTTTATCCTCACAATGCCTTTGAAGATACTGGCTGACTTAATGTTACCTAGTCAGAATAAAAATGAGGACTTGATCTTGGTCTCTAAAGTCACATTCCAACATTCTAATATTATACAGTATATTGTGTGATTATACTTCATACACTGTATATTGTATATATATAAAATGTATAATATACTATATAATATGTAACTTTAAAGAGCTAATGACCTGATCCATACAGTATGTTCAAATATCTTCAATAAATATGATTTTACATAAAACCATATAATTGTTCAGTTTTTTTAAATGGCATTTGCAAATAAGATCAGTACATATTAGAGAACTAGATATGTGTAGTAGCATTGCTCAAGGCAAATATTTTTCTGAAGAAGAATATCTTAAAATATTTACCCAGTACATGCCAGTAAGATGATACATACACTTTGAAAACATAAGCCCCTAGGATTTTCTCAAAATCCAAATACATGTTGCAAAATTTCCAGTAATTTTACATCTTCCTAATGATAACACAATTTGATTTAGCCAAGTTATTTTGATTATACATTAACCAGGGTTCTTTTTAATAGTGCGGAGCTAATGACCTGCAGACTAAAGCTGATCGATTGGTACAGATGAGCATTTGTTCGTCCTTGGGTCTGAAGTTTCCTAAGGTGACAATCATAGGCGAAGAGGTGAGGTGTCAGCATGTTCTTTTGTACTTGTTTGATTTGATACACTACCTTTATCCTTTTTTAAAAAAAAACCTAACCACTATCAACCAGTGAGATATATACCATTGATAATCTGCACCCCAGTTTCTCAACCATTTTTCTTCCATATGATCATGACTTTGCTGTTTTATGCATTTGTATGTAACTTGCACTCAAATACTGTAATAATTCTTTAACTAGTAGTATGGGGATTATAAGACTAAAACAGATATGACAACAACAGCTATATGTAATATTGTTTACTTAGAAATAAAAAAAACCCTTCCAACTATCTTGGAATTTGTTTGTTTATTCAAACATTTCTATAACTGTCCATCTCACAGCAGTCATTGAGGACAGCTGTAAACTGATTTCTTAATAGGTCTTTAGC
Source organism: Grayia smithii (assembly GCA_032468115.1). Lineage (NCBI taxonomy): Eukaryota > Metazoa > Chordata > Lepidosauria > Squamata > Grayiidae > Grayia > Grayia smithii. The sequence goes on from JANHFM010003192.1 coordinate 95,556, forward strand.
AGAATCCTTGATCTCAAATGGTTCATGGATTTAAACATTTACAGCTTTTATTTAGTGGCATCTGAATTGGGGGTCCTACCTAACAAGATTCATCTCCCTTAGTTTGGTGTTTAGCCTGCATGCTTTAAACATTATTGAAATTTGTTTTTGTAACCAATTCTGTCAATTGTAACCAATTCTGCAGCCAATGTTACAGACCCATCTACATAGACTTTTTCTGATAATTTTTGGCATATTGCAGTATGAAAAAGTCCAGCTTTCAAAAACTTCTATTTCATTAAAATTATTTAAACTTGCTTCTAGTTGGCTAAAAAATGAATAAGCATTTTTGACTTTAACTGTGATAGACTTTTTTTTTAAAAAAAAACAAAACCCAGGATCTTCCCTGTGAAGAAGTAAGTGAAGATTTACTTGAGAAAAGCCAATGTGAGGAGATACTGAAGCAAATCTGTCCACCACAGTATACTGCTATCAAGGAGGAAGAGGTATTTAAAAGGGTTTATTTATTTATAATCACTGATTTATTTTCCAGACAGTAACAACTGCAGGATGAGACTCAGTAATCACTATGGGGTGGAATGAATTGTGATTTGAGAACTGATTGACTATTTGTGAGTCCACTGCAGCTGGGCAGCCACTGCAGCCTAACAATGATTTACTCTCCACGCTTTCCCCTTTTGAAACTTTCTGCTTTTCTTTTGTTTCCTTCAAAGCTTGTTGTATGGGTCGATCCTCTGGATGGAACAAAAGAATATACTGAAGGTTTGTTCTTTGTTTTTTTGGTGAAGGGTATTTAGCATTTATAGACTTAAGGACAAAACCATCCACAATTGTCTGGCTTCTAGATTAATATCTATCTTTTATGAGTGACCATATGATATATAGAAGTCACGGTCACCCTTTAGAAATTTGGAAGTACAATACAAAGTGTGCAATGAGAAATAGCTAATTGAATGATTCATTCCTTAGAAGCTACCATCTAAAACAGTAATCACCACATTTTATCTGTTATAATTATTCTATTTTTGTAAGGAATCAAGGATATCTTTCTCCTCTCTAATATGGGGTGTGTTAAGCTGAGAATTATGCACCATAAAACAACCCCAGAACCTTTGTTTTATATGGCTTTATTGCTGCATAATTCTTGCCATGATGGCTAGCATATTTTAAGATTGCATTAGAAAGTTGTTAAGTTCTAATAGAAAGTTCACCCAATTGGTTATTTCAGGGATAGAGAATTGGAAGTGGATGTCTAGGTACTTAAAATCCTTAACCTGATCAATTGGACTTTTGTTAATTTGTCATGAACTTAAAAGCCCTTTGAGAGATAGTTTGGTGTATCAGTAGTCCTTAACTTATCATTGCGGTTGGGACCAGAATATCAGTCATTGAGCAAAGCAGTTGTTAAGTGAGATTCCCATGTGACTGCTTCACTCAATAATGGTGAAGCACTCCTTCCCAACACTCCATGTTGCTGTTATGCAATCTCAGGTTGAGGTCCATAAAAAAGTACTCCAGCTGTTTTGAACTATAGAACTCCTAAGAGTTCCAGTAAGCATAGCCAGTGGTAAGGGATGCTGAAAATAGTGATTCAGCAATGTTTGAATGATTATAGATTTCCCATTTATCCTACACAAACATACTATGAATTAAATGCAGTCTGGTTTATCTCTTGCACACAAGTAACATCATAATTATTTAGTTCTTCACCACTATTATTGAAACAGGGACAAATCAGTTTTTTTTCCCCCTCCTCATTTCTAATTGCTATTTTCATTGCCTCTGAGGGTTTTTTCTATTTTTAGTTATATGAGGATCCAGAAAAGTGAAAAAGCATCACAAAGATACTTGCAAATTACTTCTTAATCTAACAATAGATACAATTGGGATTGTATGACATTGTGTGATGATTGGTATTCTACAGAATTGATGCCTTTGGCAATTTTGCTTGGTTAAAAATCACGAAATGTTCCATGGATTTGATCCCAGAGAGTAGTGAATTGGAAGATAACTTGTTAAAGCAAGGCAGGCGTGGGTTCTGCTTTATTGTTTAATGAAATAGAAAAAAAATGACCTTGAATAATAAAATGCAATACTATACTGTACTATACTGTAACATGCAAAACTTTAATGAGAGTTTGTTTTGGTTTTAGCTTTGTGTTTTGACTGATGTTTAGCATAATGTAAACTCAACCAGTTGTGGTTTATTTAACAAACATACTTAAGCAACTCAGTGTATAAACATGATCAAGTATAAACAGTCACTGAAATTATAAAGTATCATGTAAGTCAAATGTAAAAAAATTAGAAGAATCTTGATTTTCATTTCCATTGACAGATGTTTGTCTCTTTCAGGACTTCTTGACCATGTAACAGTTCTTATTGGTATTGCTTATCAAGGAAAAGCTATTGCAGGGGTCATCAATCAACCATATTATAACTATGAGGTAGGAAATGCTTTAATTTCTTAATGTTCTTCTATTTTACTGCATATCACTTCTAATTAACTAGAATAATGGGGTTAACTGACTTGTTACTTAGAAGGAGGAAAGGCCCTTTTCTTTTTCTGTCTAAGTGCCCTGGTTCAAAGGATGTACGTCCATGGCAGATTTGGGACTAGCTTAAATCCAAATTTCAGACTGCATGTACCATAGGAGATGACCAATCTGAGCCGGAGGGATGGGTCAGTCTCATGTCCTTTCATGCCTCCAAGAGATTTATGTCCAGTCAACCAGTGGTGGGTTGCTCTTGGTTCAGGCCGGTTCACGCGATCAGGTTGTGGTGACGCTGTGACGTCACTGAACCGGTTCTCCACGACTGGGAGCTGGGCCCACCTGCGCGCCTATACTTATGGTTCTCTGCCGAACGTGTGCTCCGCACATGCGCAGAGCACTTTTTTCGAGGTTTTTTCCCCCAAAAATGTTACTGCGCATGCATGGAGCGCGCGTTTGGTACACACGCTCTCTTCGCTTGATGCAAAGCGCGTGTATCAAGAGAACCGGAAGTAAAGGTAAGTAGAACCCACCCCTGCAGCCAGCATATCTGCCGCCAATTTGCTTTGACCATTAGTGGTTCAGATTCTTATTTGCTGCCAATTTGCTTTGACCATTAGTGATTCAGATTCTTATCTGCTGCCAATTTGCTTTGACCATTAGTGGTTCAGATTCTTGAAGAGAACATTGGCTTACAATAAACCTATATTCATTTGAACTGCCTAGACTCCTGATTTCCTGTGCATGACATATACTATATTTTTGGCATCCTTTCATGTTCTCAGTGGTTTCAATAAAGGAACCAGGAAAATAAATTGTATAGCTGTAAAAATTAGTAACTCATTTTCCTATAAAAAATTGTAATATGTGTTGAAATTTGCTAAGATGAGGTATGAATTCAATGAACTTTCCAAAAACTTTGCAGAAATAAGCTAATGTTGATGTAGTATCTCCCTATCCTGATTTATCTAGATTTTAAACATCTGTGGGTATTCCTTGTCTTCTTACTAATTTACTTACTATGTATTTGAGCATGTACCTTACGTACATTGCCTATAGTGGTGGCTATAGGTATGACAAAACACCCTGGTAACTGAAGCAGTAATGTTCCAGGATAATGTTGCAGGATCGAATTTGAGTCAGTACTGGAGCCCATACACAGGGAACTTCACACACATTCTGGAGAGTGAGAACTTCCCTGAGGATGGGCTCCACATGAATGCAAAAACTTGGAAGATAAATATCTGAGGCCTGGTGACCAACTCGGATTCGATCTTGTAACAAAAAGTATAGATCAGCGATGGCGAACCTTTTTCGGCTCATGTGCCAGCCCCTCCCCGAATTGCAAATGCACCTGCGCATGCGCAGAGCAGTTGTGCGTGTGTGCCCCCCTGCAGCGCATGTGCAACTGTGCCATCTGTGCATGAGCAGAGCTGTCACGCTTGTGCCTTCCAAATTGCATGCACAACTGCGCAATTGCGCATGCAGAGCTGTCGTGCATGCACTCCCTGCGGCACACACACAACCATGCCATCTGCGCATGTGAATGCTGCACATTGGTTGTCTCATGCATGCGCAACCATGCACACATGTGCACGAGAGCACCGAAGACTTGCTGGGTCCCTGGAACTGCATGCATGCACAGGTGCAGGTAGGTGTGGCAATGGCTTGCGTGCCGGGAGAAATGGCTCCGCGTGCCACTTCCGGCACACGTGCCATAGGTTCATCAACACGGGTATAGATGAAGCTCTTCAGTTAGATAAAAGCAGACTAAAGTTGCAAACCTCTACCTACTTGTATAACAGCAAGTCTTATTCTTTCAGCAGCAGAATTGAAGTTTATCTCTGAAAGAAATTATTTTTGAAAATAACATATATTTAAATGGTTCATATTAAATAGGTTGGTAATGTAATGGAACAGATTACTTTTGTCTAACCTTCGTGGAGGATGGAATTTACTAAATTTAGGGTCATTATTCTTTTATATAAATATAGTATGTACAACCATTATATATATATACTTCTTTTGTTTATTTTTCAAAATAAAACTAGAATGTTCAAATATTTTTTCAGGCAGGTGCAGATGCAGTTCTAGGCAGGACAATATGGGGAATCCTTGGTTTGGGTGCTTTTGGATTTCAGCTGAAAGAGGTACCAGCTGGGCAGCACATCATTACCACCACAAGATCACACAGCAGCAAGATAGTAAATGATTGCATTAGTGCAATGAAGCCTGATAGTGTGGTGAGAGTTGGAGGTGCTGGTAATAAGGTATGGACACTTCTAAATTTTAATGCCATGATCGTAGGGTTAATTTTTTAAAAGTTCAAGATGAGACTTTCATTTTTATAATAGTGCCCTGGACAAAGTTTTCCAATAGATGATGCCCAACTTGCAATTTGATTTTAACCACATTGTGTAGATGGGGCATAGGAATTGTGGAAATAATTTTATTAATTGCTTTGGCCTCTTTAGGATTTTAATTATTTACATGTCATCTCTCAAGGTGGTAGAGATTCTTAAAAGAGTAGCTTAGAAATGGATCGATACTTTCTTTAGAGATAATATTATTATTATTATTATTATTATTATTATTATTATTATTTGTATTTATATGCCGCCCATCTCCCTAGGGACTCTGG